>JAKFHT010002730.1:0-13996 GCA_023783455.1 Erythrocebus patas | reverse complement strand
AGAGAGCAGGTCCCACTCACCTGAGTCTGATCAGTCAGCTGTGCTGAGATGTGCCTCTCACCTAGAAAACAGTCCTTCACGCAGAGCCACTCACGGACACTGCTGTGTGTCTCTAACTGCTCCACAACACAGAGGCGATGGGGGCTCAGCAACAGTGACATCGTGGGGTGACACAACCCACCACAACTGGAGCCTGCTTGGGTCAAGAGGGCCCAGAGTCAGTGTCCTCTATCCCCTGAACTGACATGTGTGCATGCAATGTGTTTGTGCATGTGTGTGTTTATCTTGTTTCTCTGGCCAGGCTTAGCTTCTACACTCAGGGGAGCACCCAGGTCTCACCACTGTCACCACCAAGGACCGTGGCCAGCATTAGAGCCTCTACAGGTGCTCTCCAATCTCTGCCTTCCCCACCCATAGGGGTCCTGGGGATGCAGACAAAGGAGGGGCACCGGGTAGAGCAGAGAGGGCTGGCACCCTCTCTAGGTGGAACACAGGTCCTGTGTAAAGTTGTAGGTCTGCCAAGCAGTGCTGGATTCAACACATCTTCTCATCTTCTTCTACCAGCCGCCCACCAGGGTGCCCTGACTCACCTTCCCTGCAGATGGAAGCAAGGAGACTCCACAGACAAACCCACTGCCTGAGGTCACACAGTGGCCAGCTGGCCAGGTTCCTACTGACCAGCCGCCTGACCAGATCCCTACTGACGAGGCCCCTAATGACCACTCCTCCATTGACCAGGTCCCACTGACCAAGTCCCAACTGACCATGTCTTCCTAACCAGGCTCACACTTAATAGGCCTCATGGGCCAGACCCCACTGACCAATTTCCCACTGACATGGTCCCCACTGCCCAGGTTCCCATTGACAAGACTACAATTTCCCAGATGGCCGCCCCGTCCCTCATTGAACAAATCTCCATGGATCAGTCCCCAGCTGACCGAGTCCCTCTGACCAGGCCCTGGTGTACTGCATAGGCCCCACCAACCAGTTTTTCACTGTTTATGTTCCAAGCGATCAGGCCCCACTAATAAGACCCCACTGACCAATTTCCCACTGACATGGTCCCCACTGCCCAGGTTCCCATTGACAAGACTACAATTTCCCAGATGGCCGCCCCGTCCCTCATTGAACAAATCTCCATGGATCAGTCCCCAGCTGACCGAGTCCCTCTGACCAGGCCCTCACTGACCAGGCTCCAAGCCACTAAGGCCCCACACTGACCAGGCCCTGGTGTACTGCATAGGCCCCACCAACCAGTTTTTCACTGTTTATGTTCCAAGCGATCAGGCCCCACTAATAAGACCCCACTGACCAATTTCCCACTGACATGGTCCCCACTGCCCAGGTTCCCATTGACAAGACTACAATTTCCCAGATGGCCGCCCCGTCCCTCATTGAACAAATCTCCATGGATCAGTCCCCAGCTGACCGAGTCCCTCTGACCAGGCCCTCACTGACCAGGCTCCAAGCCACTAAGGCCCCACACTGACCAGGCCCTCACTGACCAGGCTCCAAGCCACTAAGGCCCCACACTGACCAGGCCCTCACTGACCAGGCTCCAAGCCACTAAGGCCCCACACTGACCAGGCCCTCACTGACCAGGCTCCAAGCCACTAAGGCCCCACACTGACCAGGCCCTCACTGACCAGGCTCCAAGCCACTAAGGCCCCA
This sequence comes from Erythrocebus patas, assembly GCA_023783455.1. Taxonomy (NCBI): domain Eukaryota; kingdom Metazoa; phylum Chordata; class Mammalia; order Primates; family Cercopithecidae; genus Erythrocebus; species Erythrocebus patas. Next base: position 12,325 of record JAKFHT010002730.1, on the reverse strand, counting down.
CACTGACCAGGCCCTCACTGACCAGGCTCCAAGCCACTAAGGCCCCACACTGACCAGGCCCTCACTGACCAGGCTCCAAGCCACTAAGGCCCCACACTGACCAGGCCCTCACTGACCAGGCTCCAAGCCACTAAGGCCCCACACTGACCAGGCCCTCACTGACCAGGCTCCAAGCCACTAAGGCCCCACACTGACCAGGCCCTCACTGACCAGGCTCCAAGCCACTAAGGCCCCACACTGACCAGGCCCTCACTGACCAGGCTCCAAGCCACTAAGGCCCCACACTGACCAGGCCCTCACTGACCAGGCTCCAAGCCACTAAGGCCCCACACTGACCAGGCCCTCACTGACCAGGCTCCAAGCCACTAAGGCCCCACACTGACCAGGCCCTCACTGACCAGGCTCCAAGCCACTAAGGCCCCACACTGACCAGGCCCTCACTGACCAGGCTCCAAGCCACTAAGGCCCCACACTGACCAGGCCCTCACTGACCAGGCTCCAAGCCACTAAGGCCCCACACTGACCAGGCCCTCACTGACCAGGCTCCAAGCCACTAAGGCCCCACACTGACCAGGCCCTCACTGACCAGGCTCCAAGCCACTAAGGCCCCACACTGACCAGGCCCTCACTGACCAGGCTCCAAGCCACTAAGGCCCCACACTGACCAGGCCCTCACTGACCAGGCTCCAAGCCACTAAGGCCCCACACTGACCAGGCCCTCACTGACCAGGCTCCAAGCCACTAAGGCCCCACACTGACCAGGCCCTCACTGACCAGGCTCCAAGCCACTAAGGCCCCACACTGACCAGGCCCTCACTGACCAGGCTCCAAGCCACTAAGGCCCCACACTGACCAGGCCCTCACTGACCAGGCTCCAAGCCACTAAGGCCCCACACTGACCAGGCCCTCACTGACCAGGCTCCAAGCCACTAAGGCCCCACACTGACCAGGCCCTCACTGACCAGGCTCCAAGCCACTAAGGCCCCACACTGACCAGGCCCTCACTGACCAGGCTCCAAGCCACTAAGGCCCCACACTGACCAGGCCCTCACTGACCAGGCTCCAAGCCACTAAGGCCCCACACTGACCAGGCCCTGGTGTACTGCATAGGCCCCACCAACCAGTTTTTCACTGTTTATGTTCCAAGCGATCAGGCCCCACTAATAAGACCCCACTGACCAGGTCCCCACTGACCAGGTCCCCACTGACCAGGTCCCCACTGACCAGGGTTCCAATGACTAGGTCGCCAGGTCCCCACTGACCAGGGTTCCAATGACTAGGTCGCCAGGTCCCCACTGACCAGGGTTCCAATGACTAGGTCGCCAGGTCCCCACTGACCAGGTCCCCACTGACCAGGGTTCCAATGACTAGGTCGCCAGGTCCCCACTGACCAGGGTTCCAATGACTAGGTCGCCAGGTCCCCACTGACCAGGGTTCCAATGACTAGGTCGCCAGGTCCCCACTGACCAGGTCCCCACTGACCAGGTCCCCACTGACCAGGGTTCCAATGACTAGGTCGCCAGGTCCCCACTGACCAGGTCCCCACTGACCAGGGTTCCAATGACTAGGTCGCCAGGTCCCCACTGACCAGGTCCCCACTGACCAGGTCCCCACTGATGAGAACTTTACTGAGGAGGACACCACTAACCAGGCCCCTGCTGATCAGGTACCAACTGACTAGGTCCTAATGACCAGGTCATTTCTGACCACGGTCTACCCACCTGGCCCCTGAGCAGCGCTGCTTAAAGTCTCATTACCATGCCCCTGCTTAGCCCACAGACCCTCCCTCCCTGCATGCATGCCCGGAGGTCGGGCCCTGGGGGTTTTCTTGGGACAAAGCCTCTCCTCCAAGACACAGGGAGAGACAGTCAGCCTCAGCCTCCAGATAGCCAGCTTCACACTCATTCCCCAAGGCCCTCAGGGTTCATCTCAAAGGAGACAGTGAGGTGGCCCTGGCACAGCCTGGAAACCCCATCTACCCTATTCCTGAGTGTCAGAGTGGGAGGAAGGGAGGGACATTTGGCAGACAAGACACCCTGTGCTGCTGGGTCTCCCGGGGCCCTTCCCGCAGAGCCCGATCTAGAGACACAGCACAGAGGCTGCAGGAAGACTAACCCAGAACCCTTGAGGCTGAGCCAGGGACCACATGAGGACTGTCCCCAGACAGCCAGAAGGCCCTGTACTAGTTTCTTGGTACCTCAGTGGATGCAGCAGCTGTTCTTCTGTTGGGGACCAGTGAGTACATTCTGGGGAGGGCTCGCCTGTGCTTCCTCAGTGGCTCCACCTCTGCTTCTAAGAAAAATCACTCATTTCAGGGCTGGGGCAGAGAAAACACAAGATTATCTTAGTACACCCTGTGCCAGAAAGTAAAAAAGTGCTGAAGGAGTAATGGGCGCAAATCAAAAAGACATAAAGTCAGCTTGGAATATCTACCACTGGCCTAATCTTGGGGAATTGGAGCACCAGAATCATGAGCTTTCCCTTCTCCCTTATTTATTGGTTTTATTTCGCCATGTAGAACAAAGAAGAGAATCAGAAAATAATCACCTGGCAACCATTGCAGTAATAATTGTTCAAACACAAGTCATCCATGAAATGCCAAATCTAGTGTGTTTTGAGGAGTAACCAGATATTTACAGAGCCTCAGATCATCTCCACACAAAATACGGTTCAACTACAAAAAGAAAATCGTAACATTAGCATGGACAAGCCTGGCAGGTACTCCTTAGGTCTCCTAAGTAATAAAAACTGTGACATGCAAATAAGTCTTCGATGACCTTTACTAAAGAATCAATGATGACTTGGTTGTTTGGCTGTTTAAACAGCTGGCATTTGGGCAATTTGAGTATGTCAAACTCAATAATACTGGTTTTCATCTGCAAGATCCACTTAAAACTGAAGGAGACTGAAAAAATCACTTAAAATACCCTACACATTATCTTCATACATATGATACAAAAATATCCTACTTCAGTAAAGATTGTGATGTTGTATATTTTATGAGAAACAATTAAAATGTTGTGTAAATAGCCCAGTAATAAAGTTTTATAATCTTTTAAATCATAAAATTTGTCCTTAAGATTTTATGGTTAAATATTCTCTTGATTAGATGTGGCTTACCAGTGGATTCTGTAGAAGAAAGTAGACGGGTGAAAGTGTCCAACACAGCAACAGCTGGAAAGAAAAACAAAGAATTATGTTCTTTACCTAAAACACTTCGGTTAACTCAGTGTGATTTTAAAAACTAAAGAGTTGAGAACTTTATCAGAGTTAATAAGAATGAGAAATATGTATGTACATTTACAATACAAAATTACTATTAAATAATTTACACATGGCATTAACTCTAATTGTGTTTAAATATCAGAGCTTTTTCATTCTTCATTCATCTACTCAACAGACACGTGCTAAGATTCTAGAACCAGCACTAGAATTTCAAGATGAAGATGGTATGGTCCACCTCCCAACAGTCATATGCTATACTCTAAAAAAACAGACAAGACAATGTCCATATAGAGTCATGGATACATGAGAGGTATACAGCAGGGCACTACTGGAACACACAGAAGGGTCATCTATCCCACTTTTATGTCAATATCATGGGCTTTCTGGCGGAGGAGATACTATAGGTTGATACCTGAAGGACAAGGAAAAGCTCATCAGAGAGAAGGAAGAGGTGCAGGCAAAGAGCCTGAGGTGAGGAAGAGCCCTGCAGAGTTCTGCTCCCTCCAGTTTTGCACTAGAGCAAAGGGCAGAGCGCAGTAAGTGGTGAGAGACAAGGGTGAGTAACTTGATAGGAATCACATTGACGTGGGTGTTTTTATTTCATGGTGAAAAAGTTGGAACTTTTCCTGAGAACAGACGTAAGCCAATGACACAGTAAATGACAGGAGATTTAAAATGTCACCTGTCAAGTGACTGCCTATGAAGGGTTATTGCTCAGCTAAGTATTTCTGAATGAGACTGAGGTCTGTTGGCCTTCAATCTCTACCAAAACCCTGAGAACTTCATGATGCCTCTGTTTTCTGAGAATCGTTTCAGGGTGCTGGCTGACAGTTCCATGAGGATGGCAAAGCTGAAGAAAACCTGTAGAGTGGGAGAAAATATTGTCAACTATTCATCTGATAAGGGACTAATATGTAAAATGTGCAAGAAACTCAAACAACTTGACCATTAAAAAAAAAATCTGAGTTCAAAATTGAACAAAATATCTAACTATACTTGTTTTTAGAAAAAAGAAATACAAATAGCCAATAAATAGATTTTAAAACAATTATAACCTAATTACCATATGTTGGAGCACCATTCACAACAGTAAAGACATGGAATCAACCCAGATGTCCATCAGTGATAGACGGGATAAAGAAAATGTGGTATATATTTATGAGAAACAATTAAAATGTTGTGTAAATAGCCCAGTAATAAAGTTTTATAATCTTTTAAATCATAAAATTTGTCCTTAAGATTTTATGGTTAAATATTCTCTTGATTAGATGTGGCTTACCAGTGGATTCTGTAGAAGAAAGTAGACGGGTGAAAGTGTCCAACACAGCAACAGCTGGAAAGAAAAACAAAGAATTATGTTCTTTACCTAAAACACTTCGGTTAACTCAGTGTGATTTTAAAAACTAAAGAGTTGAGAACTTTATCAGAGTTAATAAGAATGAGAAATATGTATGTACATTTACAATACAAAATCACTATTAAATAATTTACACATGGCATTAACTCTAATTGTGTTTAAATATCAGAGCTTTTTTATTCTTCATTCATCTACTCAACAGACATGTGCTAAGATTCTAGAACCAGCACTAGAATTTCAAGATGAAGATGGTATGGTCCACCTCCCAACAGTCATATGCTATACCCTAAAAAAACAGACAAGACAATGTCCATATAGAGTCATGGATACATGAGAGGTATACAGCAGGGCACTACTGGAACACACAGAAGGGTCATCTATCACACTTTTATGCCAAAATCATGGGCTTTCTGGTGGAGGAGATACTATAGGTTGATACCTGAAGGACAAGGAAAAGCTCATCAGAGAGAGGGAAGAGGTGCAGGCAAAGAGCCTGAGGTGAGGAAGAGCCCTGCAGAGTTCCGCTCCCTCCAGTTTCGCACTAGAGCAAAGGGCAGAGCGCAGTAAGTGGTGAGAGACAAGGTTGAGTAACTTGACAGGAATCACATTGACGTGGGTGTTTTTATTTCATGGTGAAAAAGTTGGAACTTTTCCTGAGAACAGACGTAAGCCAATGACACAGTAAATGACAGGAGATTTAAAATGTCACCTGTCAAGTGACTGCCTATGAAGGGTTATTGCTCAGCTAAGTATTTCTGAATGAGACTGAGGTCCGTTGGCCTTCAATCCCTACCAAAACCCTGAGAACTTGATGATGCCTTTGTTTTCTGAGAATCGTTTCAGGGTGCTGGCTGACAGTTCCATGAGGATGGCAAAACTTAAGAAAGTGTAGAGCCAGTGAAAAAGAGATGCATAGACTTCTTGGGAATTTTTTAAGTTACGGGATGTGATGAATTTATGGTGCACAAGGACAGTCTTCTCTGTGGAAGTTTTTGTTTTCACATCTTTCATTGGATGTGTGTAAGAAGAGAAAATACTTAACGTGGTATCTACTAACCCAGCAATGAGAAGGAATACCATTTTTTATTAAATTTTATTTCTAAAATAAACCTAAATTTAAGGAATAAATTTTGGCAACATACTTCTCTTTGTTTCTCTAATTATTTGTTCTACACGTTCTGGCTCCATCTAAAATAAGTGAAAATAATAATAATGTTTAAGTTAAACAAGAAACATTATCATGAAAATAATATATCACTTACAAATTGTGGCCTTTAGTATTTTTAGTGACTAGACATAACTTGAAGTTTGCTTCAAAAGAAAAATAATCACATACATAAAGTAAATTTTCTACTTATTTTAATTTAGATAACAGAGGATGTATCTGTGTAATGCTGCTTAGAGTAATCAGACAAAAATACAGTTAATACTGGTCTATTGCATAGACATAATTTTAGAAAGGTGGTGTTTATTAGTACAAAGGTTAAACAATGGCCAGGTGTGGTGGCTCATGCCTAGAATCCCAGCACTTGGAGAGGCCAAGGCGGGAAGATCACGAGGTCAGGTGATCGAGACCATCCTGGCCAACATGAGGAAACCTGGTCTCTACTAAAAATACAAAAATTAGCTGGGTGTGGTGGCACACACATGTAGTCCCAGCTACTTGGGAGGCTAAGGCAGGAAAATTGCTTAAAGCCAGGGGTTGGAGGTTGCAGTGAGCCAATATTGCACCACTGCACTCCAGACTGGCAACAGAGTGAGACCCTGTCTCAAAAAAGAAAAAAAAAAAAAAAATTAAAGTCATCTTTTACAATGAATGCATTACTTTGAAATTTTTAGCAGAACTCTCCCCTTTATAAAAGTTTAATCCATTTTTTTACTTCAATAAATTTTATCTTAAAAAGAAATTTCTATTCTCTACTTATACTAAACTTTTTTATGATAAATTTTTCTTTTTCTTTTTTTTTTTTTCTAGTTTGTATTCTCAATTAAGGTGGTACCTGTGGAGGTTTTTTCCAAAGGTATATTGAGGCATGCCAAGATTTGGAGTACAATTGAACCCATCACACAGGTCATATGAGCATACAACCCAATAAGTAGTTTTTCAACCCTGGGCCACTCTGTCTCTCCCCGTTCTTATTTCTCAGTGTCTATTATTCCCATGTTTATGATAAATGTGCACCCAATGTGTAGCTCCCACATGAGTGAAAGCAGGAGATATCTGGTTTCTGTTTCTGTGTTAGTTTGATTAGGGTAGTAGATTCCAGCCGTATCCACGTTGCTGCAAAGGACCTGATTTTGTTCTTTTCATGGCTGCAGAGTATTCCATTGTATATCCATTGTATATGTAGATGGAATTCTCCAATCTAGCTTGGATTTTCAATCTACCTTGGATGCACCTGGATTGACTCCATGTCTTTGCTATTTTGAATAGTGCTGCAATGAACACACATGTTCATGCATCTTTATGTTACAATGATTTATTGTCCTTTAGGTATACCCCTAGTGTAGTAATGGGGTTGCTTCATCCAACGGTCATTCTTAGTACTTAATTTCCAAACTGCTCTCCATAGCAGCTGAACTAATTTATATTGCCACCAACAGTGTGTGTTTCCTTTCCTCCACAGCCTCCCCAACATATATATATATATGTGTGTGTGTGTGTGTGTGTGTGTGTATATATGTTTTACTTTTTAACAAAAGTCATTCTGACTGGTGTGAGATGGTATCTCACTGATGTTTTGTTTGGCATTTCTCTGATGATTATCAATGGTAAGCATTTGTTAATGTGTTTGTTGGCCACTTACATGTGCTATTTTGAGAAGTGTCTGTTCATGTCCTTTGCCCAGTTTCAACAGTGTTACTTATTTTTCATTTGTTGATTTGCTTAGGTCTCATGGATTCTGGATAATAAGCATTTGCTGTATCCATAGTTTGTGAATATTTTCTTCCATTATTTAGGCTGTCTGTTTAATCCAGTGATAGTTTCTCATGCTGTGCAGAAGCCCTTTAGCTTAATTAGATCCCACTTGTCAATTTTGTTATTCTTGCAGTTGCTTTTGAGGAGTTAGCCATAAATTAATTGACAAGCATGATATCCAGGAGAGCATTTCCTAGGGTTTCTTCCAGGATTTTTATAGTCAGAGGATGTACTCTTATGTAAGAAAGGCACAAACTTTTTTTGTTTTGTTTTGTTTTGTTTTTGAGATAGTCTCCATCACCCAGACTATAGTGCAGTGGTATGATCTTGGCTTACTGCAACCTCTGTCTCCTGGGTTCAAGTGATTCTCCTGCCTCAGTCTCCCGAGTATCTGAGATTACACATGCCTGCCAACATGCCTTGCTAATTTTTGTATTTTTAGTAGAGACGGGTTTCATCATGTTGGCCAGGCTGGTCTCAATCACCTGACCTCAGGTGTTCCACCTGTCTCAGCCTCCCAAACTTGTAGACCTTGGGACTACAAGTCTGAGCCACCGTGCCTGGCCAAGCACAAAGCTTTTAACATGGAAAAGGAAATTAACATTTTAGGATTTTGTTTAATTCATAAAATGCAATTAAATTGGATTCTACTAAATAATAAACATCCATATGTGGTAAAGTGTTTGGATGCCAATCATTCAGTTGTCATTATGGGTGGGAAGAGTTGAGATGGTGCAAATAAACTTTTTTTAAAAGTTTTTCTTTTCTTTTTTTTTTTTTTTTTTGAGACAGAGTCTCGCTCTGTTGCCCAGGCTGGAGTGCAGTGGCCGGATGTCGGCTCACTGCAAGCTCCGCCTCCTGGGTTTACACCATTGTCCTGCCTCAGCCTCCCGAGTAGCTGGGACTACAGGCGCCCACCACTTCGCCCAGCTAGTTTTTTTTTTTTGTATTTTTAGTAGAGACGGGGTTTCACCGTGTTAGCCAGGATGCTCTCGATCTCCTGACCTCGTGATCCACCCGTCTCAGCCTCCCAAAGTGCTGGGATTACAGGCTTGAGCCACCGCGCCCGGCCCTAAAAGTTTTCATTTTCAAAATGGAGTCTTGCCCTGTCACCCAGGCTGGAGTGCAGTGGTGTGATCTCGACTCACTGCAACCTCTGCCTCCTGGGTTTAAGCAAGTCTCTGCCTCAGACTCCCTAGTAGCTGGGAATACAGGTGCCCACCCCCCACCCGGCTAATTTTTTTGTACTTTAATAGAGATGGGGTTTCATCATCTTGGCCAGGCTGGTCTTGAACTCCTGACCTCGTGATACACCTGCCTCAGCCTCCAAAAGTGCTGGGATTACAGGCATGAGTCACCGTGGTGTCTGCTGCAAACAAACTTTAAAAGTGACATGGGCTGGGTGCAGTAGCTCATGCCTGTAATCCCAGCATTTTGGGAGGCTGAGGCAGGTAGATGACAAGGTCAGGAGTTTGAGAACAGCCTGGCCAATAGGGTGAAACCCTTTCTCTACTAAAAATACGACCATTAGCTGGGTGTAATGGTGGGCGCCTGTAGTCTCAGCTACTTGGGAGGCTGAGGCAGGAAAATGGCTTGAACCTGGGAGGTGGAGGTTGCAGTGAGCCAAGATGGTGCCACGACACTCCAGCCTGGACAACAGAGTGAGACACTGTATTAAAAAAAAGAAAAAAAAAAAAAAAAAAAAGGCGGTAGTATGCACCACAACTAAACTAGAATTAATTAGAGAGTAAGCCAAAGCATCTCAAAGTATATCATCAGTTATCAGGCAATAACAAGCAATTTCTAAAACCTAACTTAAATGCAGCTTTTAAAGACATTTTAAATGTGTCAGTTTAGTCACATGTATTGAATAAAGTTAGCAAATGGGTATCTCTTGAAAATGAGAGCTCCAGGGAATTAAAAAATGTGAAGTTCCCATTTCCTTTTTGTGTTAACATAGCTAATTATGATCTTCACTTAACATGCATAAGTCAACAGAACAACTCAGTATTTCGCCAAATTACAAAGAAGAATTATATTAGAGAAATGAAAGCCAAAAGAGAAATGATCATATAACTAACCTCAGTCAAGTAGTTCTTGCAGTTATTTGAAGTCTGTGGGTTTGAAGTAGGAATTCTGACGGGCATTTGGGGAATATATTTTCTGTTGAGTCCTCCACTAGTAAGATTTCCAACACAAGGTGACTCTGGGTCTCGCCTTGTAGGAAGAGTGCTGAGAAAATATTTCATCCGCTCTTTCTCCATAACGAGCTTGGTGCTGATCATTGCTATTTTCTTATTCGATCTGTAAAGACAGCAAAGACAAATGCTTAGTATTTCATTTTTCCTTAAATAATTCTTAATGACTTGCAGTTTTTAAAACGTTGCCCTGAGAGTAATCCAAAGTACCCACTAAACGGTGTTTTCACACCAAAGATGTGTGAGAGCATACCTGTTGTAAGTAATTGTAATTTTAAAACCATTCTAAAGAAGCACCTGTGTTTCTAAGGTAATTTATACTGAACAAGCAGTTCAAACAAAGTAGACAGGGGAGAGAAGCGGCTGTCAGTGATGCACGGTTCACCAGGTGAAACTTGCTGCTTTCTAAAATGGCTCCACTTGTGAGATTCTAAAGATTCCATTAGAAATACTTGTATTTAAAGGGTAACTATGCGGGAAAATGAATATGTTGATTTGCTTGAGTATAAGAACCACTTCACAGGAAATAATTATATCAAAACATCATGTTGTACTCCTTGATGTAGGTTAAGAAAACTAAAATGAACAAAAAAAAAAAACTAGGAATAGTTGTGTTTAGTAAAGAAATTTTAGGTTTCACCTTGCACATTTCACCCATTATCTGGGAACAATTAAACATTTGGCACTGAGGAAGAACTCAGAGCAACAGCTCCTCGGGGAGAACTAGATGGTGTGGTTGGGGATAAAAAGAGCTAAAGCAGCGCTGAAGGCAATTAGCCCCCAGCACTGTGACCAAGGCACTGGAGTGGGGGGCTTGTTCTTTCTGCCTTCCACACCAATCTTCAGGCTGAACAAGGTGTTATTTTTTAACCACTTTGTGAATTACACTTCTTTAAATTCCTTGATAATTATTCCCTATTTCACAAGGATGCCTTTCTGTAACACCTTGAAAATGTTACACAAATAGTCTTTCTTGAGACACCCTCTATTGATAATACTAAAAATCACAATTAAAAACGATTGTGCCCAGAGTAGCAGTACCACTCGACGCTTTGGGTGTAGGTTGTGATCTACTGAAAAATAAATTAAACTCATTAATCTTTCTATTTAGGGAAACTCTGACAAGTAATTTTATAACAAGATCGTTTTATGAATTATAAAGCTTCAAAAATACTTAGTGACAAAAACTAACAGATCAGATTAACTACATGAGATTTTTCAGAGGAAAAAAGTCATACAAAACCAAACAAAAAAAAAAAAAAAAGAAATGGGACAGACATTATCCTTGACTAATATTTTAAAGGTAAGATTATTTACTAACATTATTTTCCATAATTACATTATCAAACTAGCATTCACTTCATACTAATCTCCTGAAGCCATCTCACTAAAAATTATGTTTTCAAAACAAATTAATGAGCTTAATTCATTTCCTACGAGTGTATGTTTTGACTTACTTCGTTATTTTTTTTGACATGGAATTGTTAGCTTTCAATGCTGCTGCAAAGGCTTCCTTATATTCTTCCAATTCGGTTGTAACCTCTTCATAAGCAGTTTTCATTTCGGAGAATTTACATTCCACATCTTGAAGTGTGAGTTCCTTCTTATTTAGTGAAGCCATGTTATCCTTGCTTAACTGCTCCAATTGTTTTTCATGTTGTGCTTGTGTCTAAAACGAATGAAAAGAATAGATTTTTAAAACAATTATAACCTAATTACCATATGTTTTTGCCTTTCATTTTGAGTCAGTGATTCAAAGAGCAATTTTGAATATGTTAAAAAAAAAGAGGCTGGAGCTTAACATATTTATCAGCAATATCAAAAAAACTAATAACTGAATTCAGAATTAAGTCTGATTTATACAAATTTGAAATCATAATTATGTTACTGTTAATGTAATCTGGTCATACAAGAAGTAATAGAATCCATTCATAATTTTAAAAAGTGATCAAAGAACAATGTAGCTTAAGACCAATTCAAAAGTATCACATAATTTCTGAATCACAATTTTTTCTTATGCCAACTGGTCTTAATCATCAAATGACTCCATAGTGAGAACCAAGAGTTTGAGGCTGCAGTGAACTATGATCAAACCACTGTCTCCAATCTGGATGACTACAGTTGCCCAGAGCCCAGACTACACTAGCAAGGTCCTGTCTCTTAACAACAACAAAAAAGCTCACAGAAGTAGGAGAGGGGAGGCTGGTTAATGGATAGAGAATTACAGTTAGATAAGAGGAATGAGTTCCGGTGTTTTGTGGTATTGTGGGGTGAATATGGCTATGATTTATAGTATGTTTTTTAAAAGTCAGAAGATTTTGAATGTTCATAAATCAAAGAAATGAAAAATGACTGAAGTAGTAAATGTGCTAGTTAGCTTGATCATTACACACTATGTACATGTATCAAAATGTCACTCTATGGCCCATAATTATGTGTGTATATATATATACACACACATGTCAATTAAAACAAAAGCGAGGCTATATTCATCCCATTTAAAAACAGAATATGGGCCAACCTTATTGACTTCCTTCTAATGAATAGAATGCAGTAAAAGGATGCCATGTGGCTTCCCTATCTCAGACTGCTTTCCTTCGAACGCAGCCCCCAGATTGTGAGAGA
>JAKFHT010002729.1:0-13997 GCA_023783455.1 Erythrocebus patas | reverse complement strand
CTCAAAACCGGAAAGAAGCTTGAGAAACTGCTCTGTGTTCTGTTAATTCATCTCACAGAGTTACATATTTCCTCAAGAAGACTTTTAGCTAAGGCAGTTCATGTGGAATTGGCAAAGGATATTTGGAAGCCCATAGAGGGCTATGGTGAAAAGGAAATATCTTCCGCTCAAAACTGGAAAGAAGCTTTCTGAGAAACTGTTTGTGTTCTGTTAATTCATCTCACAGAGTTACATCTTTCCTTCAAGAAGCCTTTAGCTCTGTTCTTATGGAATTGGCAGAGTGATATTTAAAGCCCATAGAGGCCTAAGGTGAAAATGGAAATATCTTCCGCTCAAAACTGGAAAGAAGCTTTCTGAGAAACTTCTGTGTTCTGTTAATTCATCTCACAGAGTTACATCTTTCCTTCAAGAGCCTTTTCGCTAAGGCTGTTCTTGTAGAGTTGGCAAAGCGATATTTGGAAGCCCACAGAGGGCTATGGTGAAAAGGAAATATCTTCCGCTCAAAACCGGAAAGAATCTTTCTGAGAAACTGCTCTGTGTTCTGTTAATTCATCTCACAGAGTTACATCTTTCCTTCAAGAAGCCTTCGCAGGCTGTTCTTGTGGAATTGGCAAAGGATATTCAAAGCCCATAGAGGGCTATGTTGAAAAGGAAATATCTTCCGCTGAAAACTGGAAAGAAGCTTTCTGAGAAACTGCTCTGTGTTATGTTAATTCATCTCACAGAGTTACATCTTTCCCTTCAAGAAGCCTTCGCTAAGGCTGTTCTTGTGGAATTGCCAGAGCGATATTTGGAAGCCCATAGAGGGCTATGGTGAAAAAGGAAATATCTTCCGCTCAAAACTGGAAAGAAGCTTGAGAAACTGCTCTGTGTTCTGTTAATTCTTCTCACACAGTTACATCTTTCCTTCAAGAAGCCTTTCGCTAAGGCTGTTCTTGTGGAATTGGCAAAGGATATTTGGAAGCCCATAGAGGGCTATGGTGAAAAAGGACCTTTGTCAGATGCATAGTTTGTGAATATTTTCTTTCATGCTTTAGATTGTCTGTTTACTCCTTTGATCATTTCTCTTGCCATGCAGAAGCTCTTTAGTTAATTAGGTCCCACTTGTCAGTTTTTGTTTTTACTGTAATTACTTTTGAGGTCTTAAAACATAAATTTCTTGCTAAGGCCGATATTGAGAAGGGTATTTCCTAGGTTTTCTTCCAGGATTTTTATAGTCCTACATTTAAGTATTTCATCCATCTTGAGTTTTTTTATAGGGAAATAGATACGGGTCCAGTTTTATTCTTCTATGTATGGATAGCCAGCTATTCCAGCACCATTTGTTGAATAGGGCATCTTTCCCCCCTGTTTTTTTTTATTGACTGTGTCAAAGATCAGATGGTTGTAGGTGTGCAGCTTTATTTCTGAGCTCTCTATTCTGGTCCATTGGTCTCTGTATCTGTTTTGTACCAGTACCATGCTGTTTTGGTTATTGTGACCTTGTAGTATAGTTTGAAGTCAGGTAATGGGATGCCTCCAGCTTTGTTCTTATTACTTAGGATTGCTTTGACTATTTGGGGCCTTTTGTTGTTTCATTTGAATTTTGGAATCTTTTTCTAATTTTGTGAAAATTGACATTGACAGTTTGATAGGAATCGATTGAATCTGTAGATTGCTTTGGGCAGCATGGTCATTTTAATGATATTAATTCTTCTAATTCATGAGCATGGAATGTTTTTCCATTTATTTGTGTCATCTTAGATGTCTTTCAGCAGTGTGTAGTTCTCCTTGTAGAGATCTCTCACCTCCTTGGTTAACTGTATTCTTGGGTATTGTGTTCTGTTTGTGGCTGTTATAAATGAATGGCATTCTTGATTTATCTCTCAGCTTGATCATTGTTGTTGTATAGAAATGCTATAATGATAAAGGGTTCAATTCACTAAGAAAACTTAACAATTTAAAGTCTACACACACCCAACATTAGAGCACCCAGATTCATAAAAGTTCTTTTAGACCTATGAAAAGACTTAGATAGCCACACAATAATAGTGGAGACTTCAGTGCCCCACTGACAGTGTTAGATCATCGAGGCACAAAACTAAGAAATTCCAATATTAAATTTGATACTTGACCCATTAGACCTAATAGACACCCACAGAATATCAATTCAGAGATTCTTCATCTGATGGACTTATCTAAGATTGACCACATATTCACCAAAGATCTCAATCAACTAAAAATAAAGCATACTCTTGAGACCACAATGCAATAAAAATGATATTTATCAAGAAGATTTCTCAAAACATATTCATTGATAAACAAGTTGCTCTGCAAAACAATAAATTAAGCAGAAATCAGTATTTGAAATTAAAAAACAGGGAGCATACCAGTCTTTGGAATGCAGCTGAACAGTGTTGAGGAAGATTATCATACCAAAACAAATCAAGAGGCTCAATTAACATCTAACTATCTGAGGCTAGAAAACAAGAACAAAGCAAAAGTCAAAGAAGAAATAAAATCAGAGCAAATGTGAAATCAGTTTTAAAATCTATACAAAAGACCAGTGAACCAAAGTTAATTTTTGAAAGAATAAATTAGAGACTGCTATAGAATACAAAGAAAAAGAAGATAGTGCAGTCAGAACAAATGATGTTACACCAATCACAGAAACAGATCCTGAGAGTCTGTGCAGAAATTTAAAAATCTAGAAAGATGGATAAATTTAAATACACACTAGATTAACTAGAAAAAGAAAATGGAAATGAGTTCTGAAATTGAAGCAATAACCAACTAAAATGGACCAGATGGATTCACAGCAATTCTACCAGAGTACAAGAAAGAGCTTTGATGTTTGAGTCAAGTGATCTCCTGTTCAGTTCATGCATTTTATACAGAAATGACAATTGATTCTGTTTGATAGAAGAACATGTTTAATCACAGTAACAAATGCATTATGCACATGTCTAGACTTAAGTATAATAATAATAAAAGAAAATTTAAAAAATGTACCATTCTCTGATTTATTCAAAAGTAAATATTTGTTCTAAAATTAATTATCAATACCAAAATTTGCAAAATCATTATAAAGACTAATGTCCTAACATACAAATCTCAAAATACCTGTCAAATACAGCAAATCAAAAGTTTATTCACCACAATCAGTGACTTTTTGTTCTGATACAAGATGTTCAGCATAACAAATCAATAAAGTGATTCACATAAAACAATTACAGAAACATGTGACTATCTCAATAAACACAGGAAAAACTTTCAAAATCAACATCTTCACATAAGAATCTCAATAGCTGTATCAAGGAATACTCAAATATTGAGCTTATAACAAACCCACAGCCAACATCATAAGTGACACAAAATGTTATTCTGTTTGAACAGAACTGAAAAAAGAATGATCTATTTTATTCATAGTAATGTTCTATGACAATCAGGCAAGAGAAAGAAATAAAAGGCATCAAATATAAAAGACAGCAAGATGGCGAATAGGAACAGCTCCAGTCTCAACTCCCAGGCGAAGACCCGGTGATTTCTGCATTTTCAACTGAGGTACTGGGTTCATCTCACTGGGAGTGCCAGGCGATCGGTGCTGGTCAGCTGCTGCAGCCCGACCAGCGAGCTGAAGCAGGGCGAGGCATTGCCTCACCTGGAAGCGCAAGGGGAAGGGAATCCCTTTTCTAGCCAGAGAACTGAGACACACAACACCTGGAAAATCGGGTAACTCCCACCCCAAAACTGCGCTTTAAGCAAACAGGCACACCAGGAGATCATATCCCACACCTGGCGGGAGGGTCCACACCCGGGCCTCCCTCATTGCTAGCACAGCAGTCTGTGATCTACCGGCAAGGCAGCGAGGCTGGGGAGGCGCCCGCCATTGCTGAGGCTTAAGTAGGTAAACAAAGCTGCTGGGAAGCTCGAACTGGGTGGAGCTCACAGCAGCTCAAGGAAACCTGCCTGTCTCTGTAGACTCCACCTCTGGGGACAGGGCACAGTAAATAATAACAAACAGCAGCTCTGCAGGCAAAGCGACTCTGTCTGACAGCTTTGAAGAGCAGTGGATCTCCCAACACGGAGGTTGAGATCTGAGAAGGGACAGACTCCTGCTCAAGTGGGTCCCTGACCCCTGAGTAGCCTAACTGGGAGACATCCCCACTAGGGGCAGTCTGACACCCCACACACCTAGGGTGGAGTACACCCCTGAGAGGAAGCTTCCAAAGCAAGAATCAGACAGGTACACTCGCTGTTCAGAAATATTCTATCTTCTGCAGCCTCTGCTGCTGATACCCAGGCAAACAGGGTCTGGAGTGGACCTCAAGCAATCTCCTACAGCTACAACCTACAGCTGAGGATCCTGACTGTTAGAAGGAAAGCTATCAAACAGGAAGGACACCTACACCAAAACCCCATCAGTACATCACCATCATCAAAGACCAGAGGCAGATAAAACCACAAAGATGGGGAAAAAGCAGGGCAGAAAAGCTGGGAATTCAAAAATAAGGCGCATCTCCCCGGCAAGGGCGCAGCTCATCGCCAACAACGGATCAAAGCTGGACGGAGAATGACTTGACGAGATGAGAGAAGAAGGCTTCAGTCCATCAAATTTCTCAGAGCTAAAGGAGGAATTACATTGCCCAGCGCAAAGAAACTAAAAATCTTGAAAAAAAGTGGAAGAATTGATGGCTAGAGTAATTAATGCAGAGAAGCTCACAAAGCGAAATGAAAGAGCGAAAACCACCAGCACGAAAATCGTGACAAATGCACAAGCTTCAGTAACCGACTCGATCAACTGGAAGAAAGAATGTCAGCGATGGAGGATCAAATGAATGAAATGAAGCGAGAAGAGAAACCAAAAGAAAAAGAAGAAAAAGAAATGAACAAAGCCTGCAAGAAGTATGGGATTATGTAAAAGACCAAATCTACGTCTGATTGGGGTGCCTGAAAGTGAGGGAAAATGGAACCAAGTTGGAAAACACTCTTCAGGATATCATCCAGGAGAACTTCCCCAACCTAGTAGGGCAGGCCAACATTCAAATCCAGGAAATACAGAGAGCATACAAAGATACTCCTCGAGAAGAGCAACTCCAAGACACATAATTGCCAGATTCACCAAAGTTGAAATGAAGGAAAAAATCTTAAGGGCAGCCAGAGAAAGGTCGGGTTACCCACAAAGGAAGCCCATCAGACTAACAGCAGATCTCTCGGCAGAAACTCTTCAAGCCAGAAGAGAGTGGGGGCCAATATTCAACATTCTTAAAGAAAAGAATTTTAAACCCAGGATTTTATATCCAGCCAAACTAAGTTTCATAAGTGAAGGAGAAATAAAATCCTTTACAGATAAGCAAATGCTTAGGGATTTTGTCACCACTAGGCCTGCCTTACAAGAGACCCTGAAGGAAGCACTAAACATGGAAAGGAACAACGGTACCAGCCATTGCAAAAACATGCCAAAATGTAAAGACCATCAAGGCTAGGAAGAAACTGCATCAACTAACGAGCAAAATAACCAGTTAATATCATAATGGCAGGATCAAGTTCACACATAACAATCTTAACCTTAAATGTAAATGGACTAAATGCTCCAATTAAAAGACACAGACTGGCAAACTGGATAAAGAGTCAAGACCCATCAGTCTGCTGTATTCAGCAAACAGGCACACCAGGAGATCATATCCCACACCTGGCCGGGAGGGTCCCACACCCACGGAGCCTCCTCATTGCTAGCACAGCAGTCTGTGATCTACCGCAAGGCAGCAGCGAGGCTGGGGAGGCGCCCGCCATTGCTGAGGCTTAAGTAGGTAAACAAAGCTGCTGGGAAGCTCGAACTGGGTGGAGCTCACAGCAGCTCAAGGAAACCTGCCTGTCTCTGTAGACTCCACCTCTGGGGACAGGGCACAGTAAATAATAACAAACGCAGCAGCTCTGCAGACGCAAACGACTCTGTCTGACAGCTTTGAAGAGAGCAGTGGATCTCCCAACACGGAGGTTGAGATCTGAGAAGGGACAGACTCCTGCTCAAGTGGGTCCCTGACCCCTGAGTAGCCTAACTGGGAGACATCCCCACTAGGGGCAGTCTGACACCCCACACCTCACAGGGTGGAGTACACCCCTGAGAGGAAGCTTCCAAAGCAAGAATCAGACAGGTACACTCGCTGTTCAGAAATATTCTATCTTCTGCAGCCTCTGCTGCTGATACCCAGGCAAACAGGGTCTGGAGTGGACGCAATCTCCTACAGCTACAACCTACAGCTGAGGATCCTGACTGTTAGAAGGAAAGCTATCAAACAGGAAGGACACTACACCAAAACCCCATCAGTACATCACCATCATCAAAGACCAGAGGCAGATAAAACCACAAAGATGGGGAAAAAGCAGGGCAGAAAAGCTGGGAATTCAAAAAATAAGAGCGCATCTCCCCCGGCAAAGGAGCGCAGCTCATCGCCAGCAACGGATCAAAGCTGGACGGAGAATGACTTCGACGAGATGAGAGAAGAAGGCTTCAGTCCATCAAATTTCAGAGCTAAAGGAGGAATTACGCTCCAGCGCAAAGAAACTAAAAATCTTGAAAAAAAGTGGAAGAATTGATGGCTAGAGTAATTAATGCAGAGAAGCTCACAAACGAAATGAAAGAGACGAAAACCATGGCACGAGAAATACGTGACAAATGCACAAGCTTCAGTAACCGACTCGATCAACTGGAAGAAAGAATGTCAGCGATGGAGGATCAAATGAATGAAATGAAGCGAGAAGAGAAACCAAAAGAAAAAGAAGAAAAGAAATGAACAAAGCCTGCAAGAAGTATGGGATTATGTAAAAGACCAAATCTACGCCTGATTGGGGTGCCTGAAAGTGAGGGGAAAATGGAACCAAGTTGGAAAACACTCTTCAGGATATCATCCAGGAGAACTTCCCCAACCTAGTAGGGCAGGCCAACATTCAAATCCAGGAAATACAGAGAACGCCACAAAGATACTCCTCGAGAAGAGCAACCCAAGACACATAATTGCCAGATTCACCAAAGTTGAAATGAAGGAAAAATCTTAAGGGCAGCCAGAGAGAAAGGTCGGGTTACCCACAAAGGGAAGCCCATCAGACTAACAGCAGATCTCTCGGCAGAAACTCTTCAAGCCAGAAGAGAGTGGGGGCCAATATTCAACATTCTTAAAGAAAAGAATTTTAAACCCAGGATTTTATATCCAGCCAAACTAAGTTTCATAAGTGAAGGAGAAATAAAATCCTTTACAGATAAGCAAATGCTTAGAGATTTTGTCACCACTAGGCCTGCCTTACAAGAGACCCTGAAGGAAGCACTAAACATGGAAAGGAACAACCGTACCAGCCATTGCAAAACATGCCAAAATGTAAAGACCATCAAGGCTAGGAAGAAACTGCATCAACTAACGAGCAAAATAACCAGTTAATATCATAATGGCAGGATCAAGTTCACACATAACAATCTTAACCTTAAATGTAAATGGACTAAATGCTCCAATTAAAAGACACAGACTGGCAAACTGGATAAAGAGTCAAGACCCATCAGTCTGCTGTATTCAGGAGACCCATCTCACGTGCAGAGACATACATAGGCTCAAAATAAAGGGATGGAGGAAGATTTACCAAGCAAATGGAGAACAGAAAAGCTGGGAATTCAAAAATAAGAGCGCATCTCCCCGGCAAAGGAGCGCAGCTCATCGCCAGCAACGGATCAAAGCTGGACGGAGAATGACTTGACGAGATGAGAGAAGAAGGCTTCAGTCCATCAAATTTCTCAGAGCTAAAGGAGGAATTACGACCCAGCGCAAAGAAACTAAAAATCTTGAAAAAAAGTGGAAGAATTGATGGCTAGAGTAATTAATGCAGAGAAGCTCACAAACGAAATGAAAGAGACGAAAACCATGGCACGAGAAATACGTGACAAATGCACAAGCTTCAGTAACCGACTCGATCAACTGGAAGAAAGAATGTCAGCGATGGAGGATCAAATGAATGAAATGAAGCAGAAGAGAAACCAAAAGAAAAAGAAGAAAAGAAATGAACAAAGCCTGCAAGAAGTATGGGATTATGTAAAAGACCAAATCTACGCCTGATTGGGGTGCCTGAAAGTGAGGGGAAAATGGAACCAAGTTGGAAAACACTCTTCAGGATATCATCCAGGAGAACTTCCCAACCTAGTAGGGCAGGCCAACATTCAAATCCAGGAAATACAGAGAACGCCACAAAGATACTCCGAGAAGAGCAACCCAAGACACATAATTGCCAGATTCACCAAAGTTGAAATGAAGGAAAAATCTTAAGGGCAGCCAGAGAGAAAGGTCGGGTTACCCACAAAGGGAAGCCCATCAGACTAACAGCAGATCTCTCGCAGAAACTCTTCAAGCCAGAAGAGAGTGGGGCCAATATTCAACATTCTTAAAGAAAAGAATTTTAAACCCAGGATTTTATATCCAGCCAAACTAAGTTTCATAAGTGAAGGAGAAATAAAATCCTTTACAGATAAGCAAATGCTTAGAGATTTTGTCACCACTAGGCCTGCCTTACAAGAGACCCTGAAGGAAGCACTAAACATGGAAAGGAACAACCGGTACCAGCCATTGCAAAACATGCCAAAATGTAAAGACCATCAAGGCTAGGAAGAAACTGCATCAACTAACGAGCAAAATAACCAGTTAATATCATAATGGCAGGATCAAGTTCACACATAACAATCTTAACCTTAAATGTAAATGGACTAAATGCTCCAATTAAAAGACACAGACTGGCAAACTGGATAAAGAGTCAAGACCCATCAGTCTGCTGTATTCAGGAGACCCATCTCACGCAGAGACATACATAGGCTCAAAATAAAGGGATGGAGGAAGATTTACCAAGCAAATGGAGAACAAAAAAGCGGGGTTGCAATACTAGTCTCTGATAAAACAGACTTTAAACCATCAAAGATCAAAAGAGACAAAGAAGGCCATTACATAATGGTAAAGGGATCAATTCAACAGGAAGAGCTAACTATCCTAAATATATATGCACCCAATACAGGAGCACCCAGATTCATAAAGCAAGTCCTTAGAGACTTACAAAGAGACTTAGACTCATACAATAATAATGGGAGACTTCAACACTCCACTGTCAACATTAGACAGATCAACGAGACAGAAAGTTAACAAGGATATCCAGGAATTGAACTCATCTCTGCAGCAAGCAGACCTAATAGACATCTATAGAACTCTCCACCCCAAATCAACAGAATATACATTCTTCTCAGCACCACATCGTACTTACTCCAAAATTGACCACGTAATTGGAAGTAAAGCACTCCTCAGCAAATGTACAAGAACAGAAATTATAACAAACTGTCTCTCAGACCACAGTGCAATCAAATTAGAACTCAGGACTAAGAAACTCAATCAAAACCGCTCAACTACATGGAAACTGAACAACCTGCTCCTGAATGACTACTGGGTACATAACGAAATGAAGGCAGAAATAAAGATGTTCTTTGAAACCAATGAGAACAAAGATACAACATACCAGAATCTCTGGGACACATTTAAAGCAGTGTGTAGAGGGAAATTTATAGCACTAAATGCCCACAAGAGAAAGCAGGAAAGATCTAAAATTGACACTCTAACATCGCAATTAAAAGAACTAGAGAAGCAAGAGCAAACACATTCGAAAGCTAGCAGAAGGCAAGAAATAACTAAGATCAGAGCAGAACTGAAGGAGATAGAGACACAAAAACCCTCCAAAAATCAATGAATCCAGGAGTTGGTTTTTGAAAAGATCAACAAAATTGACAGACCACTAGCAAGACTAATAAAGAAGAAAAGAGAGAAGAATCAAATCGACGCAATTAAAAATGATAAAGGGATATCACCACCGACCCCACAGAAATACAAACTACCATCAGAGAATACTATAAACACCTCTACGCAAATAAACTGGAAAATCTAGAAGAAATGGATAATTTCCTGACACTTACACTCTTCCAAGACTAAACCAGGAAGAAGTTGAATCCTGAATAGACCAATAGTAGGCTCTGAAATTGAGGCAATAATTAATAGCCTACCAACCAAAAAAGTCCAGGACCAGATGGATTCACAGCTGAATTCTACCAGAGGTACAAGGAGGAGCTGGTACCATTCCTTCTGAAACTATTCCAATCAATAGAAAAAGAGGGAATCCTCCTAACTCATTTTATGAGGCCAACATCATCCTGATACCAAAGCCTGGCAGAGACACAAAAAGAGAATTTTAGACCAATATCCCTGATGAACATCGATGCAAAAATCCTCAATAAAATACTGGCAAACCGGATTCAGCAGCACATCAAAAGCTTATCCACCATGATCAAGTGGGCTTCATCCCTGGGATGCAAGGCTGGTTCAACATTCGCAAATCAATAAACATAATCCAGCATATAAACAGAACCAAAGACAAGAACCACATCATTATCTCAATAGATGCAGAAAAGGCTTTTGACAAAATTCAACAGCCCTTCATGCTAAAAACGCTCAATAAATTCGGTATTGATGGAACGTACTCAAAATCATAAGAGCTATTTATGACAAACCCACAGCCAATATCATACTGAATGGGCAAAACTGGAAAAATTCCTTTGAAAACTGGCACAAGACAGGGATGCCCTCTCACCACTCCTATTCAACATAGTGTTGGAAGTTCTGGCTAGGGCAATCAGGCAAGAGAAAGAAATCAAGGGGATTCAGTTAGGAAAAGAAGAAGTCAAATTGTCCCTGTTTGCAGATGACATGATTGTATATTTAGAAAACCCCATTGTCTCAGCCCAAAATCTCCTTAAGCTGATAAGCAACTTCAGCAAAGTCTCAGGATACAAAATTAATGTGCAAAATCACAAGCATTCTTATACACCAGTGACAGTCAAACAGAGAGCCAAATCAGGAATGAACTTCCATTCACAATTGCTTCAAAGAGAATAAAATACCTAGGAATCCAACTTACAAGGGATGTAAAGGACCTCTTCAAGGAGAACTACAAACCACTGCTCAGTGAAATAAAAGAGGACACAAACAAATGGAAGAACATACCATGCTCATGGATAGGAAGAATCAATATCGTGAAAATGGCCATACTGCCCAAGGTAATTTATAGATTCAATGCCATCCCCATCAAGCTACCAATGAGCTTCTTCACAGAATTGGAAAAACTGCTTTAAAGTTCATATGGAACCAAAAAGAGCCCGTGATCTCCAAGACAATCCTAAGTCAAAAGAACAAAGCTGGAGGCATCACGCTACCTGACTTCAAACTATACTACAAGGCTACAGTAACCAAAACAGCATGGTACTGGTACCAAAACAGAGATATAGACCAATGGAACAGAACAGAGTCCTCAGAAATAATACCACACATCTACAGCCATCTGATCTTTGACAAACCTGAGAGAAACAAGAAATGGGGAAAGGATTCCTATTTAATAAATGGTGCTGGGAAAATTGGCTAGCCATAAGTAGAAAGCTGAAACTGGATCCTTTCCTTACTCCTTATACGAAAATTAATTCAAGATGGATTAGAGACTTAAATGTTAGACCTAATACCATAAAAATCCTAGAGGAAAACCTAGGTAGTACCATTCAGGACATAGGCATGGGCAAAGACTTCATGTCTAAAACACCAAAAGCAACGGCAGCAAAAGCCAAAATTGACAAATGGGATCTCATTAAACTAAAGAGCTTCTGCACAGCAAAAGAAACTACCATCAGAGTGAACAGGCAACCTACAGAATGGGAGAAAATTTTGCAATCTACTCATCTGACAAAGGGCTAATATCCAGAACCTACAAAGAACTCAAACAAATTTACAAGAAAAACAAACAACCCCATCAAAAAGTGGGCAAAGGATATGAACAGACATTTCTCAAAAGAAGACATTCATACAGCCAACAGACACATGAAAAATGCTCATCATCACTGGCCATCAGAGAAATGCAAATCAAAACCACAATGAGATACCATCTCTCACCACTCCTATTCAACATAGTGTTGGAAGTTCTGGCTAGGGCAATCAGGCAAGAGAAAGAAATCAAGGGGATTCAGTTAGGAAAAGAAGAAGTCAAATTGTCCCTGTTTGCAGATGACATGATTGTATATTTAGAAAACCCCATTGTCTCAGCCCAAAATCTCCTTAAGCTGATAAGCAACTTCAGCAAAGTCTCAGGATACAAAATTAATGTGCAAAAATCACAAGCATTCTTATACACCAGTGACAGTCAAACAGAGAGCCAAATCAGGAATGAACTTCCATTCACAATTGCTTCAAAGAGAATAAAATACCTAGGAATCCAACTTACAAGGGATGTAAAGGACCTCTTCAAGGAGAACTACAAACCACTGCTCAGTGAAATAAAAGAGGACACAAACAAATGGAAGAACATACCATGCTCATGGATAGGAAGAATCAATATCGTGAAAATGGCCATACTGCCCAAGGTAATTTATAGATTCAATGCCATCCCCATCAAGCTACCAATGAGCTTCTTCACAGAATTGGAAAAACTGCTTTAAAGTTCATATGGAACCAAAAAGAGCCCGTGATCTCCAAGACAATCCTAAGTCAAAAGAACAAAGCTGGAGGCATCACGCTACCTGACTTCAAACTATACTACAAGGCTACAGTAACCAAAACAGCATGGTACTGGTACCAAAACAGAGATATAGACCAATGGAACAGAACAGAGTCCTCAGAAATAATACCACACATCTACAGCCATCTGATCTTTGACAAACCTGAGAGAAACAAGAAATGGGGAAAGGATTCCTATTTAATAAATGGTGCTGGGAAAATTGGCTAGCCATAAGTAGAAAGCTGAAACTGGATCCTTTCCTTACTCCTTATACGAAAATTAATTCAAGATGGATTAGAGACTTAAATGTTAGACCTAATACCATAAAAATCCTAGAGGAAAACCTAGGTAGTACCATTCAGGACATAGGCATGGGCAAAGACTTCATGTCTAAAACACCAAAAGCAACGGCAGCAAAAGCCAAAATTGACAAATGGGATCTCATTAAACTAAAGAGCTTCTGCACAGCAAAAGAAACTACCATCAGAGTGAACAGGCAACCTACAGAATGGGAGAAAATTTTGCAATCTACTCATCTGACAAAGGGCTAATATCCAGAACCTACAAAGAACTCAAACAAATTTACAAGAAAAACAAACAACCCCATCAAAAAGTGGGCAAAGGATATGAACAGACATTTCTCAAAAGAAGACATTCATACAGCCAACAGACACATGAAAAATGCTCATCATCACTGGCCATCAGAGAAATGCAAATCAAAACCACAATGAGATACCATCTCACACCAGTTAGAATGGCGATCATTCAAAAGTCAGGAAACAACAGGTGCTGGAGAGGATGTGGAGAAATAGGAACACTTTTACACTGTTGGTGGGATTGTAAACTAGTTCAACCATTATGGAAAACAGTATGGCGATTCCTCAAGGATCTAGAACTAGATGTACCATATGACCCAGCCATCCCATTACTAGGTATATACCCAAAGGATTATAAATTATGCTGCTATAAAGACACATGCACACGATGTTTATTGCAGCACTATTCACAATAGCAAAGACTTGAATCAACCCAAATGTCCATCAGTGACAGATTGATTAAGAAAATGTGGCACATATACACCATGGAATACTATGCAGCCATAAAAAGGATGAGTTTGTGTCCTTTGTAGGGACATGGATGCAGCTGGAAACCATCATTCTTAGCAAACTATCACAAGAACAGAAAACCAAACACCGCATGTTCTCACTCATAGGTGGAACTGAACAATGAGATCACTTGGACTCGGAAGGGGAACATCACACACCGGGGCCTATCATGGGGAGGGGAGGGGAGGGATTGCATTGGGAGTTATACCTTATGTAAATGACGGTTGATGGGTGCAGCACACCAACATGGCACAAGTATACATATGTAGCAAACCTGCACATTGTGCACATGTACCCTACAACTTGAAG
>JAKFHT010002728.1:0-13999 GCA_023783455.1 Erythrocebus patas | reverse complement strand
TGTGTTCTGTTAATTCATCTCACAGAGTTACATCTTTCCTTCAGGAAGCCTTTCACTAAGGCTGTTGTGTGGAATTGGAAAAGTGATATTTGGAAGCCCATAGAGGGCTATGGTGAAAAAGGAAATATCTTCCCTTAAAAACTGGAAAGAAGCTTTCTGAGAAACTGCTTTGTGTTCTGTTAATTCATCTCACAGAGTTACATCTTTCCATTCAGGACCCCTTTCGCTAAGGCTGTTCTTGTGGAATTGGAAAAGTGATATTTGGAAGCCCATAGAGGGCTATGGTGAAAAAGGAAATATCTTCCCTTAAAAACTGGAAAGAAGCTTTCTGAGAAACTGTTTTGTGTTCTTTTAATTCATCTCACAGGGTTACATCTTTCCCTTCAAGAAGACTTTCGCTTAGGCTGTTCTTGTAGAATTGAAAAAGTGATATTTGGAAGCCCGTAGAGGGCTATGGTGAGAAAGGAAATATCTTCCGTTAAAAACTGGAAAGAAGCTTTCTGAGAAACTGCTTTGTGTTCTGATAATTCATCTCACAGAGTTACATCTTTCCCTTCAGGCAGCCTTTCGCTAAGGCTGTTCTTGTGGAATTGGCAAAGGGATATTTGGAAACCCATAGAGGGCTATGGTGTAAAAGGAAATATCTTCCGATCAAAACTGGAAAGAAGCTTTCTGAGAAACTGCTGTGTGTTCTTTTAATTCATCACAGAGAGTTACATCTTTCCCTTCAAGAAACCTTTCACTAAGGCTGTTCTTGTGGAATTGGCAAAGGATATTTGGAAGCCCATAGAAGTGCTATTGCAATGATCAGATCTGTGACTTTCCAGAAGCTCTTCTCTTCCTGGACAGAACTGCAGAGCATCTGCACTCTGCCTCCACACTAAGGGACAGCAGAAACCTCCGTAAAATCAGGGGGAGAAAAAGAAAAAGAATCCCTGGTCCCTCTCCCTACAATTTTATGAAACTCCTCTTAACATTCAGAATAACTGCCAGAGTTGCAATAAACAAGCATCCCTTGACCAGGAAGAAACAGGTAAGCAAGAAGAGGGAGACGAGGACCTCAGTTCCCTCTGGGACCCCAGGCCCAGCCAGGACTGAGAAGGGCAATACAGCCCGGCAGATCTGCACACCTGATGCGAACTGCGGCGCACGGTTTCCCCGGGCCTCGGTCCCCTACTCTGCCGTCACTGGCCACTGTGGCTCTGGTAGAGGCAGATCCCTGAGCCCCAACACCCACAGCCAGTCCCCTCCTTGCAGGTCTCAGCTCTGCTGTCACTGCCTCAAGTGCCTCCCTGATGCTTCTCATCTTCATCCGCTGTACCGTGTCCCCTCTACACCACAGTCCTTGCTACCGCCCACACCTCCACGGAGCCTGGCACACAGGTGCCTGAGACGCCCCAACAGGCGGGCATGGCAGGGTAGGGCTTGGAGTTCCAAGGGCCACATCCCACATACCACCACAAGCGCCATGGAAGCTGTGGAACGGGTCCAGGCTTCAGGCCGGCACTCAGCTTCTCCCGGCCCCAGAGGCCAAGAACATAGCAAGGAGCGCAGCCGGAAGCAGGATCCCAAATCCCCTTCCTGTTCCTCAAGAGGAAGGGGGCCTCGGGGCACAACTCTGCCAGCGCCTTCCTCCTGCCAGGCTGCCTGTCACAGGACCGACACCTTCACCGCAGGGAAACCCACCAAGTACCTCCTGTGAGGAGAAACCACCAAGTACCACAGGAGCCACGTCCACTGGCAGCGCCTACTGAGCCCAATTAGTGACAACAGCAGCCGGGCCCCTAGGTAGCACGCACCGACTCTGAACCTGTCCCACACACCACAAGGCTGACCATCCTGAAGCTCAGCTCGACTCATCAGGGGCCTCTTCCAGGAGAGCTCGGCATGTCTATCCTCCTGGGGTCACAGAAAGGTGAGGGACTCAGCCCCGAGTGTGAACAGAGTCAAGCTCCCACTAGCTGTGCAGCCAACCTCCCTAGCCCTGGCCTGGGAAGGCCAAGCCCAAACAGCCATCTATTGCCTGCACAGGCACGGAATTCAGCCAGCTCTCTCAATGGAGTCGTGCCACGCCAACTCCAGGCTCCTCAGTACTCTGGGGTTCACCTCGGCCGCTGCACCTTTGAAACGTGGCTGTGGACTCCTCTAGGCTGCTCAGTGTCATGGCCCATTTCATTCCGACACTGCAGGTCCCTGCTGTGGTGTCAATACCCAGGACACCCCTGCCGGCATCCTCCGAGATGCTGCTGCAGCTGCAGCTGCTGTGATCTGAGAACAGCCACGCAGGCATCAAAGGAGGGCTCTCAAGTCTCCTCCGAGAGCAGCGGCTATAGCTTTGGAGGACGTTGCACTGAATCCTGGGTGAGGCTGGCTCGGTCTGCAATCTAAACCTGGTTGCTGGGGAGACACACTCTGTTGTAACTGACAGAGGCTGTTGGTGGCAGCTCTACCAAGACCGAGATGGCAACTAATCTGAGATTTACTATCCATACTTTCTATCTGATGTGTAAAAGGAAACATCGTGAAGTTCCAGTAGCAAGGAATTTCCTATCATCTATCACATGAAGATACAGCAGAAATGCAGCTAAAATGTTAGTAGGGTCTATGCAGAGGAACAGACGGGTCTATTTCAGGAAAAGTGCTTGCTGGCTTTTTAGAAACACAGTGAAATCCCTGCCAAGTAAAGGTTTGTACTTTTGCTCTGGAAACAGAGAGGGAAAGTTCTTCCTTATTATTCAAATACATTAACTATATTTAAGTGTTCTTGTAAACTAAGTATTAAATATTCAAAAGTAAGTAATTCTGTTTGGTCTATTTCATTCTTTAAATGCAGCTTTCAAAAACGGACAAACACCTGGCCGGGTGCGGTGGCTTGCGCCTGTAATCCCAGCACTTTGGGAGGCCAAGGCGGGTGGATCACGAGGTCAGGAGATCGAGACCATCCTGGCTAACACGGTGAAGCCCCGTCTCTACTAAAAATGCAAAAAATTAGCCGGGCGTGGTGGCGGGTGACTGTGCTCCCAGCTACTCAGGAGGCTGAGGCAGGAGAATGGCATGAACCCGGGAGGTGGAGCTTGCACTAAGCCGAGATCACACCACTGCACTCCAGCCTGGGTGACAGAGCAATACTCCGTCAAAAAAAAAAAAAAAAAAAAGAAAGAAAGGTGGTAAACACCTCATGTCTGCCCTGACTCCAGCCATCTCCATGGAGTGGACAGAGCTTGGGAAAAGTTCACTGTGGAGGACCAGAAGGCCGGGCCGGGCCTTTGCTCAGCAGATGAGCGAGAGGGTCAGCCACCCTAGGGAAGAAGCCCACATTCGCTATGTTACTGATGATATCCACATACATTTCTATTTTGCCTCCCACACACAGACCTGGGATCCATGTTTGAACAAGCGGCTCCTGCCAACAGAGGCTCCATGCCATCATTTCCTGACCTCCCAACAAGAGCCAGGTCAGCCAGTGTCCCCACACGGGCCCTGGGACCCAGGAAGATCCGGGTCCTGCCCTCTTCTCCTCATCCCTGCAGCACCTGGCTTGCTGTGGAAGTCCAGCAGTGCTGGCTGAACCCATGTTCACCTGGGGTGTCCAGGAGAAGCCTCTGGGCAGAAATCAGCTGGGAAGCAGGGCTGTGTGTGCTGGCAGATCACTCGAATGGATTTGCAGAACCGAGTTTTCAACACAGGTGCCACCATCAAGTCCCTCAAGCCGCTTGAGCCTAGAGGCACAGAGCCATTTGCTGCACTCCCACAATCTCTAACCACCCTGCACAGAAGCCTAGTTTATCCAAAAGACCATAAAATTTTGTGTGTAAACAAAGTTAGGCATAATGAATTAAAAGTGAAGTCACCACTTCTATTTTCCATTAATCCATTCATTCAAATAAGTGTCTCTTGAGTATGTGCATCGAATACTGTGGAATTAAGATTTAGTCCATGCCTTCAAGAAATATGCATCACAGAAGAAAGGGTATAACTTGTAACTAACAGTGGTGAACAGGCAAGAAATACACATCGCAGAAGGAAAGGTGGAGCTTGTAACTTTAACAGTGCTGAACAGGCAAGAAAGAAGCATCATAGAAGGAAAGGTAGAGCTTGTAACTAACGTCATAGAAAGAAAGGTGTAGCTTATAAACTAATAGTGGCGAACAGGACAGAATCTCACAGGCTCATCAGGAGCCGCCGAGGAGGAAGCCATGATTCATTTCCACCTGCAGTAGACAAATGTTTCCTGGATAAAGTAACTTTTCTACAGTGATATCTGTTCCCTATTGTTTAGATCTTGCTTGATAGGGTATTAAATCACCACTTTATGTGCTGCTTATATAAAATACATCATTGTCAGGGGAGGTTATAAAATAACAAATACTTCACACAAGCTTGGGCTGTGAATGGTGCGAGGCAATGGGACGATGTGTTCCCGTGTTCTCGAGACGCAGAAGGGGCAAGACCCTGGTTCCCTTCTCCTCCCCACCGCCCTGTTCCCAGATGAGGGGTGGAGGCAAGGCCGCTGTGCAGTCCTAGAGCTGGCTCCAGGGCCAGGACACTACGCCCTCACTCTCTGCGCCCCATGCGAGACATACAGCCTGGGGGGCAATCATCAATTGACCTGGCGGTGGAGAGAGTCCTTCCATCAAAAGCCTGTGCTTCCAGGAGCCAGAACAAAGCAGGACCCCCAGGAAAACTGTTCCAGGTGCTCCTGAAACCTGGGCAGAGTCACAGCCTGGCAGGAAGCACCAGTGACGCATGTGTGCCCAAAACTGGGAGGATGGCCAGACGCCTGGAGGCCAGACCGACCTGCAGGAGATGACCACTTCTCTCTGGTTCGGTAGAGATAGACAGTCTGGGCTTCACTTTTGTATGTGGAGTCTCACAGTACAGAAATGTCACAAAGGGATTAGACTTCGTGTACCCTAATTTTTTAATTTAAAAAAAATCACATTTATTGCTACTAATTCTAAATCCAACAAAGAAAAATAAATAATTATGAAAATACACGCCTACAAAATGTAAACCACAATCTCTTTACCCATAGGAGACCCAAAATTTAGTTTACCTTTTCTTCAGTATCATCTCATTTTTTAAGCCATTACTGAGGTGTCTCCTCACTGCCCCATGAGGACGTTCATGGGCTCTTCAGGGCTTTTTACTGTTTTGCCCTTTTCAGGTTTCAGGGCAGGATCATTTTCCCACACTTGTTTGCTTCCTTGATCACCAATTGTTCACAAGGACATCGTTATGCCTCAGAAAACGTAGTCACTGAACTTCACTAAAAGTGAAAGCAATAAGGACATATTGGCTGCCATGACAGCATCCTCAGTCACTGAATCTCCTGGGGACCAGACACACCCCAATCTCCTTGTAACCCCAGCATACAGTTATCGCTGCAGCTGACAGGACTGAGCCACCCTGGGGGAGGCATGAAAGCAAAGGGAAGAGAAGGCAGGTGACTCATTTAGGAAACTCGGGTGATCCTCTCAAGTCACATTTCTCAGGGTGTCAAGGGACCAGTCACATACAGGGAACGTCCTTGGCCTGGCAGGTGGCAGACTCCTGGGACCCTCCTCAGACATGCTAATCAGAGAATCTAAAGGCGGCAGACTCTGAAAAGTATCTGTAAAGGAAGGACTTAGCTCTGCTGTGAGCCCACTACATGCGGGTCGCGCGGGACGCCGCCTCCCAGCGCCCAGTCTCCATTTCACCCTCCTGGGAGGAACACCAAGTCACAGAGCACGGTCTTCAGCGAACACCTTCCTGAGCGACCTCCACTGTCGCCCAACCCTGCAGGAGTAGACTCTGAGTAGGGGAAACAAGTCTTTGCTCCTGACCCGGCCACCTTGACACTGGGCATAAGACCAGCACTGCTACGCCTCTGGGGAAAGGAGCGGCCCTGGGCAGGAATGCACTTGGCAGCCCCAGGAGGGGCCAGGTGGGGAGGAGCAGGCCTCTGCCCGCAGACACGCCAGCACAGCATCCTGGAGCAGAACCTCCAGCCCAGCTGAGCCTACAGATGGCCGCAGCCCTGGACAGCATCTTCACGGTGACGCTGGGGACTGGGCCAGAGTCGCTCAGCAGGGCTGCCCTGAATTTGCAACCTGAAGAAGCTGTACAATCGTACGTGTACGTTGCCTTAAGCCCCTAGGTTTCGGGGTCACTTGTCACACAGCGACAGACAGTGGATGTGCACGGACTCCCAGGCCACGATGGCCTCTGCTGGCCTCACCCGGGCTGTCTCATCTGGTCCCGTGACATCACGTTTCTCAAAGTTAAAGGCTGCCAGGGCCCCCTCTTTTCTTCACAAAGTCGTTACAAGCTCACGATGAATGCCCAGGCACATACACAAGCAAAACAGGTGCATGCACACATGAACAGGTGTACACGCATGAAACAGGGGCATGAGTGAAGGTGTATACGCGTCAAACAGGTGTGCATACACACAAGAAAGCACCAGACATGAAGGGCTGTCTTTGGGAGCCTGGTTTTTAGACATCTCCCTCACACTTTTACATCTGCACGATCACAAACACAGCACACCCCAGTACTGAGGGGAAGCCCCAGCTTCTCATGGGGGCACATGAGGCTTTTTATTTATGCTACAGGTTGCATCACTACATTCTAGAACTGCAAGGCCCCGCACTGCCAGGACTGGGTCAGGTCCACCCTGTGCTCCAAGGACCAGGCCGCCTGCCAGCCCACACGGACCTGCCCCTCAGATGGTGCGGCTGCTTCTAAAACAGAGGCTCAGGCCCACCCAGAGACCTGCAGTACCTGTTATTAAATCAAGACTTGGCTGTGGGTAAACGTGAAGATTTTTATTAAACATGACTCTGGAACATTCAAAGGACCATAACTAAATGCTCCTTTCGCAGTCTTGGCGTGTCCAGACGCTCATAGAGAAGGCCAGGGCGTGGGAACCCACGGAGCCCTGACAAGGCAGACTCGGAGCTGTGTGGCTCAGTTAGCACAGATTTTGTGTTGATACTTGCCTTTTACATTCAGATTAAAATAAAAAATCTGCAAAAGTAGCTCACATTCTATTTCAATTCTCTATTTTTGTAGTAACTGGGCCCCTTTCCCTCTGGTTTCCCAGCCAAGCAGTAAATAGGCCCAGCTGGGATTTGTCAAAGTCTGGGCCTCTGTTGTAGAGTAAGTGAGGGGGGTAGGGAGGGGAGCCTGAATGGTGAGGAGGATTGGGGGATAGGGAGGGACAGAGGGAAGGATAGAGAGAGAGAAACCGCCGAGGGCTGGAGGCAGGAGGGATGCTCCCTGGCAGTCTCAGGCTCCCTGCTCCAAGGTAACTGAGCTGGCATCACGCATGCGGTGTCATTATATGACTTGGCTGACACACGCCAGAATTACAACAAAATGCTTAAGGAGAAGAGTAAGCACCAGCATCTTCAGATTAGTGTAGAGTCCCGGTTTCACGCTTGCCTTGTATGACATTCTATAAATTGTAAAGATAACGCATTTTCTTACCAGCCACACTGTTCCCCAAATACCAACTATAATAAAGACCAGACAGCATCTGAGTACTGAGCGTGTGTCAAGCCCCGTGAGGTAGGCATCATTTACTTTGCTAGAGAAAGAAACAGGCTCTGAGAGAAACTTTCTGAGGCCAGGCAGCTGTGTCCAAACCCACCTGGTGTCTCCTGACCCTGAACGTGGAGGACCCAAGTCATTCATGTGAATAATTTACCTACATGCCTGTCAGATTGAGATTCAGCCCCCAGATCTAATCATCTCTATGCAGGAATGTGTCAAGGAAGGTATACAATTCTATGAGTTTGAGCTGGGGGAACAAAGGCAGGCACCCTCGACACACATGTGGTATGGAGGTACGCGACCAGTGCAGGGGTGGACAGGAGCACGCCCAGTCCTGCCCAGTCACACAGCCACCCTGCCATGCCAGTGCAGGGGCCGCCACCGTGTCTCGGGGAAAAGCAGCTTCTCCTGCACAGGAATCTACCCATGAAAGTGTGTTGCTGAGAAGGTGTGGACCAACATCTCAGAAATCAGACACTGTGTAACACGCTTATCTATACAGGCTGCCTATGTCTGGGAATCACCAATAATTCCCATCTCGCCATCAATTATTTCTGGTAAATACTCATTATTCTAAGTTAACTGAGACAACACAAGAACAAAATAATGGAAATGTCAGAGTCAATCAGCTCCACCTGCTGAAGAGCTGGGACTAATGATGAAACCTAAGGAATCCTGGAGAAGGCAGCAGGACCCCAGTCCTCATGACCACCCAGCCTCCTTCCACAGGAGAGTTAGTCGGGGGCCAAGGAACGGCTTTCAAGGAATCTCAGAGGTTCTCAAAGTCTTGAAAGTTTAACGGAACTGAATATTTGCATCTGAGTCACACGAGCACATTAAAAGTAAAATTTCCTCTTTCCACTAGAATTATGAGCTTGCAGCGTGACACTGGCTGTATCTCATGCTCCTGAGATGTTTGGGGCAACTGCATCTCGGATGAGTCATTTATAAAGATGAAAGCAGTGCTTGGGCTCGATCCAGGACCACAGACCCCACCAGTGAGGGTCTAAACAGGACAAGCTCTCGGCCTGAAAGGCTGGTATCCGTGGCGGGCTGGGAGGAGCACCAAGAAAACTCAGGGCAAGCCCCACGCAAGCTCGGCATGTCCTACCCCACGCAGTCGGCATCAGCCACAGGATCTTTTGTTGTTTTTGTTCAGGAAGGAACATATTAAAAGCCCGGGACCCAGGGCCTGACCTCAAAGCTCCCCACAGAGCCGGGTTAAGGACACCTTCCTCATGTTAAAATCAACTATATGTGGCTGCTGAGGACATCTCAGAGTAGGTGCAACACTGAGCTTTCTTGCTGTCTGGGGAAAGCAGGAATTCCAGGCCTCTGCCTTCCTACCTCCCCAGAGGCTCTGGCCCAAGTGAGCTCAGCCTCTCCCAGGTAACGAGCACAGACCAGCTTCCCATATGCCCCTCAGGTCACACCACAGTGGTGCAGACCCTTGCACCTTGGCACAAGCCCTCACAACCCACCCCAGAGGCGGAAGCCCTGCCCTGTGGCCCCGGCCTGGCAGGAGGCAGCTGCTGGGGTCTACCACCCGGCCATTCGTCTTTAACCTAAAACAGACACAGGAATTCGGCAAGGGGTTCCTTCCCCTGACAAACCCATCCCTCCTGTTCTCATCTCTCCCTCCTGCCCCAGTACTGCGCCCAAGGCCTGACTCCCAGTTTCACAGGGAATCCAAGACAATTATGATTTTGAGAAACTGGGAGCTACACAGAAAATGAGTCGGTAAAGCCAGTGTCCACTGATCCTCCACTCCACACAGTGGAGAGCAGTCCTCGGGATAAAACCCACGGGGTGGGGAAGACGCGACCAAGGCGGGCAGGACAGAGGAGCCGCAGCCAGTGGTTCAGGGAACAAGGCCATGTGAACACAAAGCTAAAGTGCTCAGTGGCTGGAAGACAAAACACAGGAGACAGAAACACTGACCGTTTAAAAAGAAAAAAAAAAAGCCTCACTCTTAAGAGTCCATCAAGATTTAAGTTCTCAAGTCACAATGTATCAGCACAGACTTCTCATAATGCCTGAAACTTGGCGCAGTAAACACGTGAATCAGTTCTCCCAAGTCCATCGTTTTCTTTGATGAGTCTCTTGAGTCTCAGGCTGGTTTCAAAGTAAGCCCTTCTCTGTTTGTTGATGACTTAATAATTAACATACTTGAAAACACTTTGACTTCCAAATTAATCTGCTAATAAAATATTAATTACCACACTGGCTGTCATCCACAGAAAAAAACACAATCACTTTCTGGTTGTAAAAACATTAGAATTCGAAGCCCCATTGGCCATCTGAACAGCACCTGCTTTTGACAAGGGCATTCCAAAGCTAATCTGAAAAACTAGTCCAGGCCATGATCAGTGGGGTCAGACTTGCCTCATCACCCCACCTCCTTCTGGAATTACACAGAACTTAGACGCTTAGTCTGATGGGAAACATTTACAATCTATTCTCCAAAGCTACCTGGAGGATTCCTTCCACATGACAAAGCCTTGGTCTCCACAACCCCTTATCTGACAACTCTCGACCAACTGTCAATCAGGAAATTTTAGAATCTACCTGTGACCTGGACACCCCTGCTTCCAGTTGTCCCACCTTTCCAGACCAAACCAATGTACATCTTACATTTATTTTGATTGATTGTCTCATGTCTCCTAAAAGCTATAAACCAGGCTGGGCTCTGACCACCTCGGGAATACGCTCTTAGGATCTCCTGAGGGCAGTATCAAGGGTCATGCTAACTCATTTGGCTCAGAATAAATCTCCAAATGCTTCACAGAGTTTGAGTCTTTACTGACACACTACCTTTCATGGGTATTCATCTGGGGGACTCACAATCAACTGGAGGCAGCTGTTGCCCACTGTGCAAAAGTCTCTGCAGGACTGAGCCTCTGGCACGGGACTCCAACCCCTGAAGCAGCAGCTCTCCCACGTCCCACGGCCTGATAGACCTGCACCTCCCGGCTTCTCATTTCAGAGTCTCAGCAACAAATCTACCAAATGTGATCAACATCACAGAAGATTCCTCGAGGCTTTTGGCTGTTGTTTCTCCCCAAGTTTACTCTAGAACCAGAATGGCAACACTGAACAGGATGGTTCTCAGTCACCGACCCTCCTGGTAAAAACACTGTCTCCAAGAATCTTTCCCGCCAGTCACAATTTCCTTCGAGTCAAGCTCAAGGCCACCTCCCAAGAAGGAAACTTCTTCAATCCAACAATCACAGCTCCTGTTCCCATCTAGAGCTTGTCTGCCAGGAAGGGAAGACTCCTCATTCTAGAGACAGCAGGTGCCACAAACTCAGGGTTTTAGCCATTGCAAAGGCAAACACTCATGAAATTAATACACTTTTTCCTCCTTGGATACTGACGTTTCCTCTTCTGGAGGTCAGCCAAGGCCATCTGCACGAGTCACGAGCATGATGGCTCCAGCCCCTGCTTCGGTGTCAGCAGTGTGGCTCCGCCTGAGACCCTCCTGCACCAGCCGGGCCATGCACCTGTTCCCACAACTGCTGTCAGCAGACTACAGTGATTCTAAAATAATCAGCAAACTGAGGTTCCAAAGGATGCATTTTAAAGAAAAATGTGTAAGTTTTACTGCATGAAATCAGCTACATCTTTTGCTACTCCAGAGGCTTTTTGTTTTGCTTTCCTCAAGGTTCTCTACAATGATCCCGACAGTTACAGGCAGAGGGTTGGGCAGGCAGCGTCTGATGTTTAACACACACAGAGGATCCACATCATAGGATTTTCCCTGTTCGCTAACATCATCAGGACAAACTTTAAGCAGTAATAATCTCCCTGTCTGGAAAACTGAGCTCACTTAAGAACTAATGCAACAAATGTGTTTGACAAAGTTGCAGGTGGACATTTTAGTGAATGAATCACTATTTCAAGGAGGATAAAGGCTCACTATTCAAAGGCATGTTTTCGTCAAGTTTTGTAATTTCAGTTTCATGCATTTAAATCATGAAGTGAGGCTTGTACCTGATACATTACAGAATCTCTACAAAATAGACAAAATTCCAATTCTGCACATTCACTCTCATTCTTTTCCATATGCATACGGATGGTGGTAATTTAAGTTGGCATTCCAACAGGATTTCCAAATTAAACTGTCTTCTACTTTAAACACTACGTGGTAAACACTACACATTCCATTGTTAAACATTTATAGCAGGGTCTGTATGGCCCGTTTTAAAGATTTCTTCCTCACTAAAAACAAGCGTTTAACCAATAAATGGTCTACTCTAAAATATTCTAGAGACAGAGATACATTTGGAGAGTGGACACACTTAACACAGAAATCCGGAACATCAAACAGGCACAACCAGCAGTGAGGGTGGAAGGGGCGCCATGTGAGTGCCCCTAAAAACACACACAAGCCTGGCTGCTTAAAAGGAATGAATATAGCTCAACACTCTTATGTGAACATTGATGTGTCTACTGCCTTACAGAATCCTCCTAGCTGAGCTGCAGGAATCTTCCTTGGAGCCTTTTCTCACCTACACTGCCTACAGGTGCCCACTGGGCTCCCTGGGCAGTATCGTGTCTTTGTTTAGAATATCACAGTATTTGGAGGCCTGTTTAATCCCAAGTCAGAGCCTTATGATAACTCAGACACCATCCCTCAGGGCTTGTGGGCCAACTTCGGCTAATGCAGGCTGCTCCACAGTGCCCTGCAGATGGGCTTGGTGCATCCACACGATTTTAAGATTTGGGGCTGCCGTTTTCTGCAGTCACAGATGCGGACTTACATATTCATCATGACTGAAGGCAGCACGTGTTTTTATGTTCCTTCTGTAATGGTAATAATCATGGCAACATTTCCTCGATCCTTAAAAAAGCCTCCTAACAGCAGTTGCATTCCACCCCCTTCCTTAAAATTAATAGAATTTACCAAACTAGGTGAAATCAGTCTTCATGAGAAAGTGACAAATCAGTGTTCACACAATGGCATAGTAGCTGGGCATAGAGTGTATGTCAACATCCCAAACTAAGCACCCATCACAGTTATTCCCAACTCGCAGGAAAGCTAGAAAAATTTGAAGGCTTAAAACATAATTATAAATGAAAATAACAAGAAACCAAAGTTTCTGAGGAGCATTTGTTAGCCAAGTAAGGAAAGCCATTAACCAGTGCTGATTACATTGCATTTGATTACAGCAGCCAAAGACATGTCCAGAGGAAGAGACTTTTAAAGATTAGTCTTTCAGTAAGAATGGTTGCTTAACAAGTTCACACTACTGGGCTACACCAATCATCAATTAAGAAGCAACGCAAACGAGTGTGAGTCATTTTCCTTAATTCTTAATGTGTCAAAATTACCACATTGGTCAAGCTGGTCTCCAACTCCTGACCTCATGTGAGCCGCCCGCCCGGCCTCCCAAAGCGCTGGGATTACAGGCATGAGCCACCACGCGTCGCTGAGAAGTGTTTGACAGAGGCTGAGGGGAGGCTCCTGTCCCTTCCTGGGACATCCACATCTCACCCAGCTTCCAACACCGACTATGACACTCGAAGCATCACAGCAAGGGCAGCTGCATCCCCGCAGTTCTCTGCACTAATGCCACAGTTGCGTGAGCAGCCACAGCCCTAGAGCTGCCACTCAGCCTTATCGTGCTGGCACAAGCACAGCAGAAACTATCAAGCCCCCAAGAAGGAGGAGTGGGGACCCAGGGGTGTGAACCAGGAGGGAGGAATGTGGCCCAGGGGAGTACGGAGGAGTGGGGGCCCTGGGGATGGAAATGTGAGGGAGGAGTGGGGGTCCAGGGGAGTGAACAAGGAGGGAGAGTGGAGAGTGGGGGTCCAAGGGAGTGAACAAGGAGGAAGGCGTAGGGGCCCAGGGCAGTGAACCAGCAGGGAGGTGTGGGGACCCAGAGCAGTGTACCAGGAGGGAGGTGGGGACACAGGAGAGTGAACCACGAGGGTGGAAGGTGGAGTTTGGCCCAGAGTGAAACAGGAGGCAGGAGTTCGGCCCAGGGACTGAACCAGGAGAGAGGTGTGGTCAGGGAGTGAACCAGGAGGGAGGTGTGTGGTCCAGGGAGTGAACCAGGAGGGAGGTGTGTGGTCCAGGAAGTGAACCAGGAGGGAGGAGTGTGGTCCAGGGAGTGAACCAGGAGGGAGGAGTGTGGTCCAGGGAGTGAACCAGGAGGGAGGTGTGTGGTGCAGGGGTGAGCCAGGAAGGAGGAATGTGGTCCAGGAATGAACCAGGAGGGAGGAGTGCAGTCTATCGGAGTAGGGAGGAGTACGGTCCAGGGAGTGAACAAGGAGCCTCTGGGGTAGCAAGTTCACACACCACAAATACCTCCCAATCTATCCGCGTGCAGGAAGGGGCGGAAACTGCGCAGGATCTGCAGCGCTTTCTCCTCACAGATGAGGAGGATACTGACTCATGCATGAAATCAGAGCTAAAGTTCTACCACGGTGGGAAGACGCTTCACAGACCCAA
>JAKFHT010002727.1:0-13999 GCA_023783455.1 Erythrocebus patas | reverse complement strand
CTGGAATGAAGCTTTCTGAGACCTGCTCTGTGTTCTGTTAATTCATCTCACAGAGTTACATCTTTCCCTTCAAGAAGCCTTTCGCTAAGGCTGTTCTTGTGGAATTGGCAAAGGATATTTGGAAGCCCATAGAAGGCTAGGGTGAAAAAGGAAATATTTTCGGTTCAAAACTGGAAAGAAGCTTTCTGAGAAACTGCTCTGTGTTCTGTTAATTCATCTGACAGAGTTACATCTTTCCCTTCAAGAAGCCTTTCGCTAAATCTGTTCTTGTGTAATTATCAAAGGGATATTTGGAAGCCCATAGAGGCCTATGGTGAAAAGGAAATATCTTCAGCTCAAAACTTGAAAGAAGCTTTCTGAGAAACTGCTCTGTGTTCTGTTAATTCATCACACAGAGTTACATCTTTCCCTTCAAGAAGCCTTTTGCTAAGGCGGTTCTTGTGGAATTGGCAAAGGGATATTTGGAAGCCCATAGAGGGCTATGGTGAAAAAGGAAATATCTTCCGTTCAAAACTGGAAAGAAGCTTTCTGAGAAACTGCTCTGTGTTCTTTTAATTCATCTCACAGAGTTACATCTTTCCCTTCAAGAAGCCTTTCGCTAAGGCTCTTCTTGTGGAATTGGCAAAGAGATATTTGGAAGCCCATAGAGGGCTATGGTGAAAAAGGAAATATCTTTCGTTCAAAACTGGAAAGAAGCTTTCTGAGAAACTGCTCTGTGTTCTGTTCATTCATCTAACATAGTTACATCTTTCCCTTCAAGAAGCCTTTCGCTAAGGGTGTTCTTGTGGAATTGGCCAAGGGATATTTGGAAGCCCATAGAGGGCTACGGTGAAAAAGGAAATATCTTCCGTTCAAAACTGGAAAGAAGCTTTCTGAGAAACTGCTCTGTGTTCTGTCTCGAATAAATAAATAAATAAATAAATAGCCTAGGTTAGGTGTATCCCCAGA
Organism: Erythrocebus patas; assembly: GCA_023783455.1. NCBI lineage: Eukaryota > Metazoa > Chordata > Mammalia > Primates > Cercopithecidae > Erythrocebus > Erythrocebus patas. The sequence goes on along the minus strand of JAKFHT010002727.1, from coordinate 13,051 downwards.
TGATGCTGCATGTCAGTGGATTTAAAAATAATAGGTTGAGGACCACTGCTACTATAGTGCAGGTTCCTTCCAGTGCCTAGGGTGGATTAAGTGTAGCCAGGAGTCACAAAGGAAATATAGCCCTGTCCCTTGAAGGGATGGTTCTAAGTTTTGGCTATGAGGGACACAGGCAGATCTTTCTCATATCTTAGAATCTTCCCCCCTTACAGATAATAGGAGCATCTTTGGGATAGGGATATCCATACTCAGGATAGTCATTCACAATGCTGCTTGGAACTTTACATGCTAAATGAGAAGCACCTGACAAAGGGAATTTTGAAAAATTAGGAACACAATATGTCCTGGCCAATATCTCAGATAATCCTTGCAGCAAGAGCTGTCGGTCCAGACGTCTCCTGTTCACCCACAGATTTGTAGGCCACTACTATTAGCAAACATCATACAGGGGTCTGGAATTTCATGAGGGGGCATATTAGAAGAAGCCCATGTGTTATTTTACATTATAATACCATGTGTCAAGGTGGTTACTTAGAGCATGCCATTCCATCAGGACTTCCAACCAGGAGGAGATGCTAGATTTTGAAAGTATAGAGCTTCCAAGCCCTTTACTATACCTCTATTGCATTTTCCTCCCCGGATCTCTAAGTTATCAGCAATTACAAGTGTGATGTTATAATATATGAGATACCCCTGTATGGTCCTTCCCCGCTGCTTTTAAAGCAGAGAGAGGCATTTGCTATGATTCGGTCAACTTTTCCCAGCCTGAGGGTATGAAGCTTATCATTGGGGAGAGTGTTTCCTGGTACAGAGGTCTGCAGGAAGTTTTCCTGAGAGGAGTTAGTTATCCGATTGAATGTGCTCCCATTACCATGTCTCAGTTATGTCTGATAAGCCTTTAAGGGTTAAAAGTAAAGCTAAAAAAGGGAACTCTAGGACAGTAAGTTCTGGGCAATTGAGAGGTTTCTTATGGTTATTGAACTGAGCAAACTGCTCAAGACAGACCCAGGACAAAGCTTATATCATGGTAGGAGCTAAATTGTGACATATCACTAAATCCAATAAAAATCAGCAGCGGAGCAAGATGGCCGAATAGGAACAGCTCCAGTCTCCAACTCCAGCGTGGAGCATACAGAAGACCGTGATTTCTGCATTTTCAACTGAGGTACTGGGTTCATCTCACTGGGAGTGCCAGACGATCGGTGCTGGTCAGCTGCTGCAGCCCGACCAGCGAGAGTTGAAGCAGGGCGAGGCATTGCCTCACCTGGAAGCGCAAGGGGAAGGGAATTTTCCTAGCCAGGGAACTGAGACACACAACACCTGGAAAATCGGGTAACTCCCACCCCAAAACTGCGCTTTAAGCAAACAGGCACACCAGGAGATCATATCCCACACCTGGCCGGGAGGGTCCCACACCCACGGAGCCTCCTCATTGCTAGCACAGCAGTCTGTGATCTACCGCAAGGCAGCAGCGAGGTTGGGGAGGGGCGCCCGCCATTGCTGAGGCTTAAGTAGGTAAACAAAGCTGCTGAAGCTCGAACTGGGTGGAGCTCACAGCAGCTCAAGGAAACCTGCCTGTCTCTGTAGACTCCACCTCTGGGGACAGGGCACAGTAAATAACAACAAACGCAGCAGCTCTGCAGACGCAAACGACTCTGTCTGACAGCTTTGAAGAGAGCAGTGATCTCCCAACACGGAGGTTGAGATCTGAGAAGGGACAGACTCCTGCTCAAGTGGGTCCCTGACCCTGAGTAGCCTAACTGGGAGACATCCCCACTAGGGGCAGTCTGACACCCCACACCTCACAGGGTGGAGTACACCCCTGAGAGGAAGCTTCCAAAGCAAGAATCAGACAGGTACACTCGCTGTTCAGAAATATTCTATCTTCTGCAGCCTCTGCTGCTGATACCCAGGCAAACAGGGTCTGGAGGGACCTCAAGCAATCTCCTACAGCTACAACCTACAGCTGAGGATCCTGACTGTTAGAAGGAAAGCTATCAAACAGGAAGGACACCTACACCAAAACCCCATCAGTACATCACCATCATCAAAGACCAGAGGCAGATAAAACCACAAAGATGGGGAAAAGCAGGGCAGAAAAGCTGGGAATTCAAAAATAAGAGCATCTCCCCGCAAAGGAGCGCAGCTCATCGCCAGCAACGGATCAAAGCTGGACGGAGAATGACTTGACGAGATGAGAGAAGAAGGCTTCAGTCCATCAAATTTCAGAGCTAAAGGAGGAATTACGCACCCAGCGCAAAGAAACTAAAAATCTTGAAAAAAGTGGAAGAATTGATGGCTAGAGTAATTAATGCAGAGAAGCTCACAAACGAAATGAAAGAGACGAAAACCATGGCACGAGAAATACGTGACAAATGCACAAGCTTCAGTAACCGACTCGATCAACTGGAAGAAAGAATGTCAGCGATGGAGGATCAAATGAATGAAATGAAGAGAAGAGAAACCAAAAGAAAAAGAAGAAAAAGAAATGAACAAAGCCTGCAAGAAGTATGGGATTATGTAAAAGACCAAATCTACGCCTGATTGGGGTGCCTGAAAGTGAGGGGAAAATGGAACCAAGTTGGAAAACACTCTTCAGGATATCATCCAGGAGAACTTCCCCAACCTAGTAGGGCAGGCCAACATTCAAATCCAGGAAATACAGAGAACGCCACAAAGATACTCCTCGAGAAGAGCAACCCAAGACACATAATTGCCAGATTCACCAAAGTTGAAATGAAGGAAAAATCTTAAGGGCAGCCAGAGAGAAAGGTCGGGTTACCCACAAAGGGAAGCCCATCAGACTAACAGCAGATCTCTCGGCAGAAACTCTTCAAGCCAGAAGAGAGTGGGGCCAATATTCAACATTCTTAAAGAAAAGAATTTTAAACCCAGGATTTTATATCCAGCCAAACTAAGTTTCATAAGTGAAGGAGAAATAAAATCCTTTACAGATAAGCAAATGCTTAGGATTTTGTCACCACTAGGCCTGCCTTACAAGAGACCCTGAAGGAAGCACTAAACATGGAAAGGAACAACCGGTACCAGCCATTGCAAAACATGCCAAAATGTAAAGACCATCAAGGCTAGGAAGAAACTGCATCAACTAACGAGCAAAATAACCAGTTAATATCATAATGGCAGGATCAAGTTCACACATAACAATCTTAACCTTAAATGTAAATGGACTAAATGCTCCAATTAAAAGACACAGACTGGCAAACTGGATAAAGAGTCAAGACCCATCAGTCTGCTGTATTCAGGAGACCCATCTCACAGAGACATACATAGGCTCAAAATAAAGGGATGGAGGAAGATTTACCAAGCAAATGGAGAAAAAAAAGCGGGGTTGCAATACTAGTCTCTGATAAAACAGACTTTAAACCATCAAAGATCAAAAGAGACAAAGAAGGCCATTACATAATGGTAAAGGGATCAATTCAACAGGAAGAGCTAACTATCCTAAATATATATGCACCCAATACAGGAGCACCCAGATTCATAAAGCAAGTCCTTAGAGACTTACAAAGAGACTTAGACTCCCATACAATAATAATGGGAGACTTCAACACTCCACTGTCAACATTAGACAGATCAACGAGACAGAAAGTTAACAAGGATCCAGGAATTGAACTCATCTCTGCAGCAAGCAGACCTAATAGACATCTATAGAACTCTCCACCCCAAATCAACAGAATATACATTCTTCTCAGCACCACATCGACTTACTCCAAAATTGACCACGAATTGGAAGTAAAGCACCTCAGCAAATGTACAAGAACAGAAATTATAACAAACTGTCTCTCAGACCACAGTGCAATCAAATTAGAACTCAGGACTAAGAAACTCAATCAAAACCGCTCAACTACATGGAAACTGAACAACCTGCTCCTGAATGACTACTGGGTACATAACGAAATGAAGGCAGAAATAAAGATGTTCTTTGGAAGGAATAATGAACTTAAAAAGCACAAACGCTAAGGATATACGAATGCCTCCACTCTAAACTTCCAGACATAGTTTACACGGCAACTAAGGTTCTGTAAGCCAAAGCCCTTTGTAGCATGCAAGATGGCTTTCATCGTTCTAGCTCAGTCATACTTTGAAAGTCATTACTTAGACGGCCTTTTACTGTATATCTGAATTGCTGACCTCTTGGTTAAGAATTACCCAAAATATACCAAATTGGCAAGTTATTAAGTAAGGCCAGAAAATGTTTAACCTTTGACCTTACCGGGTCACAAAATATAAAAATCAGTCTTAGGAATTTCTGCTGCTAGAAGGTTACCAGTTTGCAAGTAGAGCATTACTGCTTTTACTTAAAAAGGGGCAGATTTACTTGGGGCTAGTCGTGAGACATAGGATGTGGTATTCATCTGATGCATTAAGGTCCAGGTTGTTTACATGAAGCAGGGCAGAGGGGCTCCACCCCTTACAGCACCGTGATATACCTAGATAATAAATCCAAGGTATCCTTAGCCACCACCTTTGAGTTCCCTTGCCTTAACTAGGAAAAGCTATCTTCTTTTTGAGGTCCACTTTAGGTAAAACAAGGCACACAATAAATAATTCTAGATTTACATGATTCGGATAGTGGGTTTGGCTTCAAGCCTTGAAAAGTGATTTCTCCCAATATCAATGGGCAAAATAGTAGCCAACAGAATGGTGATTTCCTGACAGTGTCAGTGGGCTACTGTACTACTGGACTCCTAACATCCAACCTAAAGTTTATTGCAAATGGTAATGGGCTCCCTAAACATTACATGGCCGAACCTGTGCACACATAAAAATAAAAAAGGACTTGCCCAACATCGAACTCTATGATGTCAGGAGACCTTGTTTAGTATCGGTAGTCTGATATGAAAGGGTTTAGAAAAAGCCCCCTACCAAAAGCGAAGAGGCCAGCCTCTGTTGGACAAAACGGTAGAACCATTTGTTTGAATGACAGAAATCATGATGGTGCAAGTTGCCAAATTTCTTAGAATTTGGGGCAAAATCCTATGGTGGATAACTATGATAGCCAGTTTGAATGGGTCTTCTCAAGACAAGTTCCTGATAACTCAATAGACTTCCGAGTGTTGGTTAAATTCCACTGACTTTTTCAGAGTCCTACGACCAATTACCTTCAAGCAAGCAACTATACATTCAGCTTCAAGGCACAAGTCAATCCATCGCCTCAATCTAGCCTGGATTAGTGCCCAAGACGCTGGAAAAGAAGTTTTGATATTTGAAAACTCATTTGAAATGTCTCAAGCTCTGGCCTATGGTAAAAAAATCCAATGACAGAAGCAAAATAGGGCAGTGGAAATGGGCGAACAAGATGGCGAATAGGAACAGCTCAGTCTCCAACTCCCAGCGACACAGAAGACCGGTGATTTCTGCATTTTCAACTGAGGTACTGGGTTCATCTCACTGGGGAGTGCCAGGCGATCGGTGCTGGTCAGCTGCTGCAGCCCGACCAGCGAGAGCTGAAGCAGGCGAGGCATTGCCTCACCTGGAAGCGCAAGGGAAGGAATCCTTTTTCTAGCCAGGGGAACTGAGACACACAACACCTGGAAAATCGGGTAACTCCCACCCCAAAACTGCGCTTTAAGCAAACAGGCACACCAGGAGATCATATCCCACACCTGGCCGGGAGGGTCCCACACCCAGAGCCTCCTCATTGCTAGCACAGCAGTCTGTGATCTACCGGCAAGGCAGCAGCGAGGCTGGGGAGGCGCCCGCCATTGCTGAGGCTTAAGTAGGTAAACAAAGCTGCTGGGAAGCTCGAACTGGGTGGAGCTCACAGCAGCTCAAGGAAACCTGCCTGTCTCTGTAGACTCCACCTCTGGGGACAGGGCACAGTAAATAATAACAAACCCAGCAGCTCTGCAGATGCAAACGACTCTGTCTGACAGCTTTGAAGAGAGCAGTGGATCTCCCAACACGGAGGTTGAGATCTGAGAAGGGACAGACTCCCTGCTCAAGTGGGTCCCTGACCCCTGAGTAGCCTAACTGGGAGACATCCCCACTAGGGGCAGTCTGACACCCACACCTCACAGGGTGGAGTACACCCCTGAGAGGAAGCTTCCAAAGCAAGAATCAGACAGGTACACTCGCTGTTCAGAAATATTCTATCTTCTGCAGCCTCTGCTGCTGATACCCAGGCAAACAGGGTCTGGAGTGGACCTCAAGCAATCTCCTACAGCTACAACCTACAGCTGAGGATCCTGACTGTTAGAAGGAAAGCTATCAAACAGGAAGGACACCTACACCAAAACCCCATCAGTACATCACCATCATCAAAGACCAGAGGCAGATAAAACCACAAAGATGGGGAAAAAGCAGGGCAGAAAAGCTGGGAATTCAAAAATAAGAGCGCATCTCCCCGGCAAGGGCGCAGCTCATCGCCAACAACGGATCAAAGCTGGACGGAGAATGACTTTGACGAGATGAGAGAAGAAGGCTTCAGTCCATCAAATTTCTCAGAGCTAAAGGAGGAATTACGTGCAGCGCAAAGAAACTAAAATCTTGAAAAAAGTGGAAGAATTGATGGCTAGAGTAATTAATGCAGAGAAGCTCACAAAGCGAAATGAAAGAGACGAAAACCATGACACGAAATACGTGACAAATGCACAAGCTTCAGTAACCGACTCGATCAACTGGAAGAAAGAATGTCAGCGATGGAGGATCAAATGAATGAAATGAAGCGAGAAGAGAAACCAAAAGAAAAAGAAGAAAAGAAATGAACAAAGCCTGCAAGAAGTATGGGATTATGTAAAAGACCAAATCTACGTCTGATTGGGGTGCCTGAAAGTGAGGGGAAAATGGAACCAAGTTGGAAAACACTCTTCAGGATATCATCCAGGAGAACTTCCCCAACCTAGTAGGGCAGGCCAACATTCAAATCCAGGAAATACAGAGAAGCATACAAAGATACTCCTCGAGAAGAGCAACTCCAAGACACATAATTGCCAGATTCACCAAAGTTGAAATGAAGGAAAAATCTTAAGGGCAGCCAGAGAGAAAGGTCGGGTTACCCACAAAGGAAGCCCATCAGACTAACAGCAGATCTCTCGGCAGAAACTCTTCAAGCCAGAAGAGAGTGGGGCCAATATTCAACATTCTTAAAGAAAAGAATTTTAAACCCAGGATTTTATATCCAGCCAAACTAAGTTTCATAAGTGAAGGAGAAATAAAATCCTTTACAGATAAGCAAATGCTTAGATTTTGTCACCACTAGGCCTGCCTTACAAGAGACCCTGAAGGAAGCACTAAACATGGAAAGGAACAACCGGTACCAGCCATTGCAAAACATGCCAAAATGTAAAGACCATCAAGGCTAGGAAGAAACTGCATCAACTAACGAGCAAAATAACCAGTTAATATCATAATGGCAGGATCAAGTTCACACATAACAATCTTAACCTTAAATGTAAATGGACTAAATGCTCCAATTAAAAGACACAGACTGGCAAACTGGATAAAGAGTCAAGACCCATCAGTCTGCTGTATTCAGGAGACCCATCTCACGTGCAGAGACATACATAGGCTCAAAATAAAGGGATGGAGGAAGATTTACCAAGCAAATGGAGAACAAAAAAGCGGGGGTTGCAATACTAGTCTCTGATAAAACAGACTTTAAACCATCAAAGATCAAAAGAGACAAAGAAGGCCATTACATAATGGTAAAGGGATCAATTCAACAGGAAGAGCTAACTATCCTAAATATATATGCACCCAATACAGGAGCACCCAGATTCATAAAGCAAGTCCTTAGAGACTTACAAAGAGACTTAGACTCCCATACAATAATAATGGGAGACTTCAACACTCCACTGTCAACATTAGACAGATCAACGAGACAGAAAGTTAACAAGGATATCCAGGAATTGAACTCATCTCTGCAGCAAGCAGACCTAATAGACATCTATAGAACTCTCCACCCCAAATCAACAGAATATACATTCTTCTCAGCACCACATCGTACTTACTCCAAAATTGACCACGTAATTGGAAGTAAAGCACTCCTCAGCAAATGTACAAGAACAGAAATTATAACAAACTGTCTCTCAGACCACAGTGCAATCAAATTAGAACTCAGGACTAAGAAACTCAATCAAAACCGCTCAACTACATGGAAACTGAACAACCTGCTCCTGAATGACTACTGGGTACATATGAAATGAAGGCAGAAATAAAGATGTTCTTTGAAACCAATGAGAACAAAGATACAACATACCAGAATCTCTGGGACACATTTAAAGCAGTGTGTAGAAATTTATAGCACTAAATGCCCACAAGAGAAAGCAGGAAAGATCTAAAATTGACACTCTAACATCGCAATTAAAAGAACTAGAGAAGCAAGAGCAAACACATTCGAAAGCTAGCAGAAGGCAAGAAATAACTAAGATCAGAGCAGAACTGAAGGAGATAGAGACACAAAAACCCTCCAAAAATCAATGAATCCAGGAGTTGGTTTTTGAAAAGATCAACAAAATTGACAGACCACTAGCAAGACTAATAAAGAAGAAAAAGAGAAGAATCAAATCGACGCAATTAAAAATGATAAAGGGATATCACCACCGACCCCACAGAAATACAAACTACCATCAGAGAATACTATAAACACCTCTGCAAATAAACTGGAAAATCTAGAAGAAATGGATAATTTCCTGGACACTTACACTCTTCCAAGACTAAACCAGGAAGAAGTTGAATCCTGAATAGACCAATAGTAGGCTCTGAAATTGAGGCAATAATTAATAGCCTACCAACCAAAAAGTCCAGGACCAGATGGATTCACAGCTGAATTCTACCAGAGGTACAAGGAGGAGCTGGTACCATTCCTTCTGAAACTATTCCAATCAATAGAAAAGAGAATCCTCCTAACTCATTTTATGAGGCCAACATCATCCTGATACCAAAGCCTGGCAGAGACACAACAAAAAGAGAATTTTAGACCAATATCCCTGATGAACATCGATGCAAAAATCCTCAATAAAATACTGGCAAACCGGATTCAGCAGCACATCAAAAGCTTATCCACCATGATCAAGTGGGCTTCATCCCTGGGATGCAAGGCTGGTTCAACATTCGCAAATCAATAAACATAATCCAGCATATAAACAGAACCAAAGACAAGAACCACATCATTATCTCAATAGATGCAGAAAAGGCTTTTGACAAAATTCAACAGCCCTTCATGCTAAAAGCAGCTCAATAAATTCGGTATTGATGGAGCGTACCTCAAAATCATAAGAGCTATTTATGACAAACCCACAGCCAATATCATACTGAATGGGCAAAACTGGAAAAATTCCTTTGAAAACTGGCACAAGACAGGATGCCCTCTCTCACCACTCCTATTCAACATAGTGTTGGAAGTTCTGGCTAGGGCAATCAGGCAAGAGAAAGAAATCAAGGGATTCAGTTAGGAAAAGAAGAAGTCAAATTGTCCCTGTTTGCAGATGACATGATTGTATATTTAGAAAACCCCATTGTCTCAGCCCAAAATCTCCTTAAGCTGATAAGCAACTTCAGCAAAGTCTCAGGATACAAAATTAATGTGCAAAATCACAAGCATTCTTATACACCAGTGACAGTCAAACAGAGAGCCAAATCAGGAATGAACTTCCATTCACAATTGCTTCAAAGAGAATAAAATACCTAGGAATCCAACTTACAAGGGATGTAAAGGACCTCTTCAAGGAGAACTACAAACCACTGCTCAGTGAAATAAAAGAGGACACAAACAAATGGAAGAACATACCATGCTCATGGATAGGAAGAATCAATATCGTGAAAATGGCCATACTGCCCAAGGTAATTTATAGATTCAATGCCATCCCCATCAAGCTACCAATGAGCTTCTTCACAGAATTGGAAAAACTGCTTTAAAGTTCATATGGAACCAAAGAGCCCGCATCTCCAAGACAATCCTAAGTCAAAAGAACAAAGCTGGAGGCATCACGCTACCTGACTTCAAACTATACTACAAGGCTACAGTAACCAAAACAGCATGGTACTGGTACCAAAACAGAGATATAGACCAATGGAACAGAACAGAGTCCTCAGAAATAATACCACACATCTACAGCCATCTGATCTTTGACAAACCTGAGAGAAACAAGAAATGGGGAAAGGATTCCTATTTAATAAATGGTGCTGGGAAAATTGGCTAGCCATAAGTAGAAAGCTGAAACTGGATCCTTTCCTTACTCCTTATACGAAAATTAATTCAAGATGGATTAGAGACTTAAATGTTAGACCTAATACCATAAAAATCCTAGAGGAAAACCTAGGTAGTACCATTCAGGACATAGGCATGGGCAAAGACTTCATGTCTAAAACACCAAAAGCAACGGCAGCAAAAGCCAAAATTGACAAATGGGATCTCATTAAACTAAAGAGCTTCTGCACAGCAAAAGAAACTACCATCAGAGTGAACAGGCAACCTACAGAATGGGAGAAAATTTTTGCAATCTACTCATCTGACAAAGGGCTAATATCCAGAACCTACAAAGAACTCAAACAAATTTACAAGAAAAAACAAACAACCCCATCAAAAGTGGGCAAAGGATATGAACAGACATTTCTCAAAAGAAGACATTCATACAGCCAACAGACACATGAAAAATGCTCATCATCACTGGCCATCAGAGAAATGCAAATCAAAACCACAATGAGATACCATCTCACACCAGTTAGAATGGCGATCATTCAAAAGTCAGGAAACAACAGGTGCTGGAGAGGATGTGGAGAAATAGGAACACTTTTACACTGTTGGTGGGATTGTAAACTAGTTCAACCATTATGGAAAACAGTATGGCGATTCCTCAAGGATCTAGAACTAGATGTACCATATGACCCAGCCATCCCATTACTGGGTATATACCCAAAGGATTATAAATTATGCTGCTATAAAGACACATGCACACGTATGTTTATTGCAGCACTATTCTAATAGCAAAGACTTGGAATCAACCCAAATGTCCATCAGTGACAGATTGGATTAAGAAAATGTGGCACATATACACCATGGAATACTATGCAGCCATAAAAAGGATGAGTTTGCATCCTTTGTAGGGACATGGATGCAGCTGGAAACCATCATTCTTAGCAAACTATCACAAGAACAGAAAACCAAACACCGCATGTTCTCACTCATAGGTGGAACTGAACAATGAGATCACTTGGACTCGGAAGGGAACATCACACACGGGGCCTATCATGGGGAGGGGAGGGGAGGGATTGCATTGGGAGTTATACCTTATGTAAATGACGGAGTTGATGGGTGCAGCACACCAACATGGCACAAATATACATATGTAGCAAACCTGCACGTTGTGCACATGTACCCTACAACGAAGTTTAATAATAATAAATAAATTAAAAAAAAAAAAAAAAAAAAGAAAAAAAAGAAAAAAAAAAAAAATCCCAGCAGACTCAGAGATAGTAAAATCTTCATGTTCACTTCTTGTCAGTAACTATTATCCCTACTATAAGGATAATATTAAGCAAACAAGATACAAAATTTCCCTTTGGGAGTCTATGAAGTTATTGAAAGCGTAAATGGATCATCTTACTGTACTGTTTGAGAGCTAATGTTTGATGGTGAATCTCAAGAGGAAAAATTTAAAATGACTGAAAGTGTCTATAGGGTAAATGAGTACTGAGTAATATAATTCAAGTTCATTTATTTGTGTTTTATGATTTTCAGTGTAAGATCTTCATTTCTTTGCATTGATATCTGTTCCTCTGGGCTGTCATTGTTCTCAGCTTTCAGGCTATTTGAAAATTTATTGTAATGTATCCAAGTCAATTCCTGAAACTTTACCACTGATGAGTGGAAAGGAGAATGGTGTAAGGCCATTCACCATTGGTTTAAAGGAGAGACAGAGAGAAGGAGAGCTTTCACTTCAATACCAAATCTCCTGGGTTAAATAAAGGTGGCCTATTTCTTATTCTTCTGAATCTAGTTGAGTTAATTCCTGTTGAAAGTGAGGATCCAGCCACGGTGGCTCACACCTGTAATCAGCACTTTGGGACATTAACATCACAAGGTCAAACTGGATAGGTCATTCTCACTTCTTTGTAGTAATTTTTTTGCCTTAATTTAGAGTTCTCTCCTGCAAGTCTCCTGGAACCCCTGCCCTCTTCTATCTGGGCAGCAGCTTTTTCTGTCACTATTTGTAAATAGTATTCATTATTGCAACACAACTTTTGCAATGATTACGAACATAGGCACAATTCTTCCTTAGTCACTCTTAGTTAGCAGAGAATGGCATTACAGGGCTCCATCAATGTGCAGAATTGAACTAATGCTTACAAGCATTCATTCCTACAAATATTTGTGTAACATTGTGTAAGACTAAAGATGAGCTTGAGAAAGAATTAAACTAGAGTATATACCTTGAAAAAATAAGCTGGGGCTCTGTTAATAGGTCCATTATGGAGAATAATAAGTATTCTTTAATTTGTTACCCTAGGGTACACAGGCTTGCAGAAATGAGAAATATTTTACAAAACTGCAAATATGGTAAAATTAAGCATATCTTAATCTACTTATGAAAAAATAGTGTCTAATAAAAAGGGGATCTGTTTAAAATTTATGTGATTTGATGATTAGCTGGTAAACAAGAAAATGTTACTATTAAGTTATTTTCTGTTTGTCAAAATACTACTTTAAACCCATACTATAGTATGTGAAGCATATTATGACTCTAAATGTGTATGATACAGCCACATGTATTTTTAGGACAGGTATTTCAAAGTTGAGGATCTACAGTCTGAAAATATATCCTCACAAGATGTCACAGTGATAGAAACTAGGTTAAATGTGCAGAAAAGAAAAATGGAAAAAGAAATTTTACTCTGTGATTTGAAAGTGGCCTTAGTATTTGGTAGCTGGCAGGCTCAGGATTCATCTACATTTAACAAGTCTCAAGTTCTGAATTTATTAGAAAAATTTACAGATGAAGACAGTTAAGAAAAAAGACCTCATAGAAACAGGATAAAATGCAATTTGTGAGGATAGCTGGGAGAATTAATGTTTCAAAGGATACAAAATTTG
>JAKFHT010002726.1:0-14001 GCA_023783455.1 Erythrocebus patas | reverse complement strand
AGGTTTCAGCCGGTCAAAACCGGTTTGAGCCATTCAAAACCGGTTTGAGCCAGTGAAACCGGTTTGAGCCAGTGAAACCGGTTTGAGATGTTCTGGTCGGTTTGAGCCAGTGAAACCGGTTTGAGCCAGTCAACACAGGTTTGAGCCGGTTTGAGCTGCTCAAAACCGGTTTGAGTCGGTTTGAGCCAGTTTGAGCCGGTTTGAGATGTTCTGGTCCGGTTTCAGCCAGTTTGAGCCGGTCTAGTCGGTTTGAGCCAGTCAAAATCGGTTTGAGCCGTCAAAACCGGTTTGAGCCAGTCAAAACAGGTTTGAGCCGGTGAAAACCGGTTTGAGCCAGTGAAACCGGTTTGAGATGTTCTGGTCGGTTTGAGCCAGTGAAACCGGTTTGAGCCAGTCAACACAGGTTTGAGCCGGTCTAGTCGGTTTGAGTCCTTTTGAGCCAGTCAAAACCGGTTTGAGATGTTCTGGTCGGTTTGAGTCCAGTTTGAGCCGGTCTAGTCGGTTTGAGCCAGTCAAAATCGGTTTGAGCCGGTTTGAGCCAGTCAAAACAGGTTTGAGCCGGTGAAAACCGGTTTGAGCCGGTCTGGCCTGGTTTGATCTGGTCAAAACCCGTATGAGTGCGGTTTGAGGCGGTGAAAGCCGGTTTGAGATGTTCTGGTCAGGTTTGAGGCAGTTTGAGCGGTCTGGTCTGGCTTGAGCGGTTTGAGACGGTCTGTTACTGTTTGAGCCGGTCTGTTCCTGTTTGAGTCAGTTTGAGCCATTCAAAACCGGTGTGAGCGGTCTAGTCCGGTTTGAGTCAGGTTTCAGGCAGTCAAAACCGGTTTGAGCCTGTTTGTTCGGTTTGAGTCCTTTTGAGCCAGTCAAAACAGGTTTGAGCCGGTCTGGTCCAGTTTGAGTCCGGTTTGAGCCGTCAAAACCGGTTTGAGCCGGTCTGGCCTGGTTTGAGTCCGGTTTGAGCAGGTCAAAACCGTTTTGAGCTGGTCTGGTCCGGATAAATATGGTCAAAACCGGTTTGAGTCTGTTTGAGCCGGTCAAAACCGGTTTGAGCGGTCTGGTCGGGTTTGAGTCCAGTTTGAGCCGGTCAAAACCGGTTTGAGCAGGTCTGGCCTGGTTTGATCTGGTCAAAACTCGTATGAGACCGGTTTCAGCCGGTGAAAACGGTTTGAGATGTTCTGGTCCGGTTTCAGCCAGTTTGAGCCGGTCTGGTCTGGCTTGAGCCGGTTTGAGCCGGTCTGTTACTGTTTGAGCCGGTCTGTTCCTGTTTGAGTCCAGTTTGAGCCATTCAAAAGCGGTGTGAGCGGTCTAGTCGGTTTGAGTCCGGTTTCTGCGGTCAAAACCGATTTGATCCTGTTTGTTCCGGTTTGAGTCTTTTGAGCCTGTCAACCCAGGTTTGAGCCGGTCTGGTCGGTGTGTGTCCGGTTTGAGCCGGTCAAAACCGGTTTGAGCCGGTCTGGCCTGGTTTGAGTCGGTTTGAGCAAGTCAAAACCGGTTTGAGCGGTCTGGTCTGGTTTGAGCCGGTCAAAACCGGTTTGAGTCTGTTTGAGCCGGTCAAAACAGGTTTGAGCCGGTCTGGTCGGGTTTGAGTCCAGTTTGAGCCGTTCAAAATTGGTTTGAGCCGGTCTGGCCTGGTTTGATTTGGTCAAAACCCGTTTGAGTCTGGTTTGAGCTGGTCAAAACCGGTTTGAGCCGGTCTGGCCTGGTTTGAGTCCAGTTTGAGCCGGTCCGGTCATGTTTTAGTCCGGTTTGAGCAAGTCAAAACTGGTTTCAGCCGGTCTGGTTCGGTTTGAGCCGGTCTGGTCCGGTATGAGCCTGTCAAAACCGATTGAAACCGGTCTGGGCCGGTTTGAGTCCGGTTTCAGCCGGTCAAAACCGGTTTGAGCCGGTCTGGCCTGGTTTGATCTGGTCAAAACCCGTATGAGACCGGTTTGAGCCGGTGAAAACCGGTTTGAGATGTTCTGGTCCGGTTTGAGCCGGTTTGAGCCGTTCTGGTCTGGTGTGAGCCGGTTTGAGCTGGTCTGTTCCTGCTTGAGCCTGTCTGTTCCTGTTTGAGTCCGGTTTGAGCCGTTCAAAATCGGTTTGAGCCGGTCTAGTCGGTTTGAGTCCGGTTTCAGCCGGTCAAACCGGTTTGAGTCGGTTTGAGCTGGTCAAAAGCGGATTGAGCCGGTCTGGTCGGGTTTGAATCGGTTTGAGCAGGTCTGGTCTGGTTTGAGCCGGTGAAAACTGGTTTCAGCCGGTCTGTTTCTGTTTGAGCCGGTCTGTTACTGTTTGAGTCCGGTTTGAGCTGGTTAAACCCGGTTTCAGCTGTTCTGGTTCGTTTCGAACAGGTCTTGTCCGATTTGAGCCTGTCAAAACCGGTTAGAACCGGTCTGGGCCGTTTTGAGTCCGGTTTGAATCGGTCCAAACCGGTTTGAGCCGGTCTGGCCTGGTTTGATCCGGTCAAAACCCGTATGAGTCTGGATTGAGCCGGTGAAAACCGGTTTGAGATGTTCTGGTCCGATTTGAGCCGGTTTGAGCCATTCTGGTCTGGTGTGAGCCGGTTTGAGCTGGTCTGTTCCTGTTTGAGCCGGTCTGTTCCTGTTTGAGTCCGGTTTGAGCCGTTCAAAACCGGTTTGAGCCGGGCTGGTCGGGTTTGAGTCCAGTTTGAGCCGGTCAAAATTGGTTTGAGCCTGTCTGGCCGGGTTTGAGTTGGTCAAAACCCGTTTGAGTCCGGTTTGAGCTGGTCAAACACGGTTTGAGCCGGTCTGGCCTGGATTGATCCGGTTTGAGCCGGTCCAGTCATATTTTAGTCCGGTTTGAGCCAGTCAAAACCGGTTTCAGCTGGTCTGGTTTGGTTTGAGCTGGTCTGGTCCGGTTTCAGCCTGTCAAAACCGATTGAAACCGGTCTGGGCCAGTTTGATTCCGGTTTCAGCCAGTCAAAACTATTTTGAGCCGGTCTGGCCTGGTTTGATCTGTTCAAAACCCGTATGAGACCGGTTTGAGACGGTGAAAACCGGTTTGAGATGTTCTGGTCCGGTTTGAGCCGGTTTGAGCCGTTCTGGTCTGGTGTGAGCCGGTTTGAGCTGGTCTGTTCCTGTTTGAGCCGGTCGATCCCTGTTTGAGTCCGGTTTGAGCCGTTCAAAACCGGTTTGAGCTGGTCTAGTCTGGTTTGAGTCCGGTTTGAGCCAGTCAAAATCGATTGGAGACGGTCTGGCCTACTTTGATCTGGTCAAAACCGTTTGAGCCGTCAAAACCGGTTTGAGATGTTCTGGTCAGGTTTGAGGCAGTTTGAGCCGGTCTGGTCTGGCTTGAGCCGGTTTGAGACGGTCTGTTACTGTTTGAGCCGGTCTGTTCCTGTTTGAGTCCAGTTTGAGCCATTCAAAACCGGTGTGAGCCGGTCTAGTCCGGTTTGAGTCAGGTTTCAGGCAGTCAAAACCGGTTTGAGCCTGTTTGTTCCGGTTTGAGTCCTTTTTGAGCCAGTCAAAACAGGTTTGAGCCGGTCTGGTCCAGTTTGAGTCCGGTTTGAGCCCGTCAAAACCGGTTTGAGCCGGTCTGGCCTGGTTTGAGTCCGGTTTGAGCAGGTCAAAACCGTTTTGAGCTGGTCTGGTCCGGATAAATATGGTCAAAACCGGTTTGAGTGTGTTTGAGCCGGTCAAAACCGGTTTGAGCCGGTCTGGTCGGGTTTGAGTCCAGTTTGAGCCGGTCAAAACCGGTTTGAGCAGGTCTGGCCTGGTTTGATCTGGTCAAAACCCGTATGAGACCGGTTTGAGCCGGTGAAAACCGGTTTGAGATGTTCTGGTCCGGTTTGAGCAGTTTGAGCCGTCTGGTCTGGCTTGAGCCGGTTTGAGCCGGTCTGTTACTGTTTGAGCCGGTCTGTTCCTGTTTGAGTCCAGTTTGAGCCATTCAAAAGCGGTGTGAGCCGGTCTAGTCCGGTTTGAGTCCGGTTTCTGCCGGTCAAAACCGGTTTGAGCCTGTTTGTTCCGGTTTGAGTCCTTTTTGAGCCAGTCAAAACAGGTTTGAGCCGGTCTGGTCCAGTTTGAGTCCGGTTTGAGCCGGTCAAAACCGGTTTGAGCCGGTCTGGCCTGGTTTGAGTCCGGTTTGAGCAAGTCAAAACCGTTTTGAGCTGGTGTGGTCCGGATAAATACGGTCATAACCGGTTTGAGTCTGTTTGAGCCGGTCAAAACAGGTTTGAGCCGGTCTGGTCGGGTTTGAGTCCAGTTTGAGCCGGTCAAAATTGGTTTGAGCCGGTCTGGCCTGGTTTGATTTGGTCAAAACCCGTTTGAGTCTGGTTTGAGCTGGTCAAAACCGGTTTGAGCCGGTCTGGCCTGGATTGATCCGGTTTGAGCCGGTCCGGTCATGTTTTAGTCCGGTTTGAGCAAGTCAAAACTGGTTTCAGCCGGTCTGGTTCGGTTTGAGCCGGTCTGGTCCGGTATGAGCCTGTCAAAACCGATTGAAACCGGTCTGGGCTGGTTTGAGTCCAGTTTGAGCCACTCAAAACCGATGTGTGCCAGTCTAGTCCGGTTGGAGTCCGGTTTCAGCCGGTCAAAACCGGTTTGAGCCTGTTTGTTCCGGTTTGAGTCGTTTTTGAGCCAGTCAACACAGGTTTGAGCCGGTCTGGTGCGGTTTGAGTCCGGTTCGAGCCGGTCAAAACCAGTTTGAGCCGGTCTGGCCTGGTTTGAGTCCGGTTTGAGCAGGTCAAAACCGTTTTCAGCTGGTCTGGTCCGGATAAATATGGTCAAAACCGGTTTGAGTCTCTTTGAGCCGGTCAAAACCGGTTTGAGCCAGTCTGGTCGTGTTTGAGTGCAGTTTGAGCCAGTCAAAATTGGTTTGAGCCGGTCTGGCCTGGTTTGATTTGGTCAAAACCCGTTTGAGTCCGGTTTGAGCTGGTCAAAACCGGTTTGAGCCGGTCTGGCCTGGATTGATCCGGTTTGAGCCGGTCCGGTCATGTTTTAGTCCGGTTTGAGCCAGTCAAAACCGGTTTCAACCGGTCTGGTTCGGTTTGAGCCGGTCTGGTCCGGTTTGAGCCTGTCAAAACCGTTTGAAACCGATCTGGGCCCGTTTGAGTCCGGTTTCAGCCAGTCAAAACCGGTTTGAGCCGGTCTGGCCTGGTTTGATCTGGTCAAAACCCGTATGAGACCAGTTTGAGCCGGTGAAAACCGGTTTGAGATGTTCTGGTCCGGTTTGAGCCGGTTTGAGCCGTTCTGGTCTGGTGTGAGTCGGTTTGAGCTGGTCTGTTCCTGTTTGAGCTGTCTGTTCCTGTTTGAGTCCGGTTTGAGCCGTTCAAAACCGGTTTGAGCCGGTCTAGTCTGGTTTGAGTCCGGTTTGAGCCAGTCAAAATCGATTGGAGACGGTCTGGCCTGCTTTGATCTGGTCAAAACCCGTATGAGTACGGTTTGAGGCGGTGAAAACCGGTTTGAGATGTTCTGGTCAGGTTTGAGGCAGTTAGAGCCGGTCTAGTCTGGCTTGAGCCGGTTTGAGCCGGTCTGTTACTGTTTGAGCCGGTCTGTTCCTGTTTGAGTCCAGTTTGAGCCATTCAAAACCGGTGTGAGCCGGTCTAGTCCGGTTTGAGTCCGGTTTCAGGCGGTCAAAACCGGTTTGAGCCTGTTTGTTCCGGTTTGAGTCCTTTTTGAGCCAGTCAAAACAGGTTTGAGCCGGTCTGGTCCGGTTTGAGTCCAGTTTGAGCCGGTCAAAACCGGTTTGAGCCGGTCTGGCCTGGTTTGAGTCCGGTTTGAGCAGGTCAAAACCGTTTTGAGCTGATCTGGTCTGGAAAAATACGGTCAAAACCAGTTTGAGTCTGTTTGAGCCGGTCAAAACCGGTTTGAGCTGGTCTGGTCGGGTTTGAGTCCAGTTTGAGCCGGTCAAAATTGGTTTGAGATGGTCTGGCCTGGTTTGATCTGGTCAAAACCCGTATGAGACCGGTTTGAGACGGTGAAAACCGGTTTGAGATGTTCTGGTCCGGTTTGAGCCGGTTTGAGCCGTTCTGGTCTGGTGTGAGCCGGTTTGAGCTGGTCTGTTCCTGTTTGAGCTGTCTGTTCCTGTTTGAGTCTGGTTTGAGCCGTTCAAAACCGGTTTGAGCCGGTCTAGTCCGGTTTGAGTCCGGTTTGAGCCAGTCAAAACCGATTGGAGACGGTCTGGCCTGCTTTGATCTGGTCAAAACCCGTATGAGTACGGTTTGAGCCGGTGAAAGCCGGTTTGAGATGTTCTGGTCAGGTTTGAGGCAGTTTGAGCCGGTCTGGTCTGGCTTGAGCCGGTTTGAGCCGGTCTGTTACTGTTTGAGCCGGTCTGTTCCTGTTTGAGTCCAGTTTGAGCCATTCAAAACCGGTGTGAGCCGGTCTAGTCCGGTTTGAGTCCGGTTTCAGCCGGTCAAAACCGGTTTGAGCCTGTTTGTTCCGGTTTGAGTCCTTTTTGAGCCAGTCAAAACAGGTTTGAGCCGGTCTGGTCCGGTTTGAGTTCGGTTTGAGACGGTCAAAACCGGTTTGAGCCGGTCTGGCCTGGTTTGAGTCCGGTTTGAGCAGGTCAAAACCGTTTTGAGCTGGTCTGGTCCGGATAAATATGGTCAAAACCGGTTTGAGTCTGTTTGAGCCGGTCAAAACCGGTTTGAGCCGGTCTGGTCGGGTTTGAGTCCAGTTTGAGCCGGTCAAAATTGGTTTGAGCCGGTCTGGCCTGGTTTGATTTGGTCAAAACACGTTTGAGTCCGGTTTGAGCTGGTCAAAACCGGTTTGAGCCGGTCTGGCCGGGGTTGATCCGGTTTGAGCCGGTCCAGTCATGTTTTAGTCCGGTTTGAGCCAGTCAAAACCGGTTTCAGCCGGTCTGGTTCGGTTTTAGCCGGTCTTGTCCGGTTTGAGCCTGTCAAAACCGATAGAAACCGGTCTGGGCCGGTTTGAGTCCGGTTTCAGCCAGTCAAAACCGGTTTGATCCGGTCTGGCCTGGTTTGATCTGGTCAAAACCCGTAGGAGACCGGTTTGAGCCGGTGAAAACCGGTTTGAGATGTTCTGGTCCGGTTTGAGCCGGTTTGAGCCATTCTGGTCTGGTGTGAGACGGTTTGAGCTGGTCTGTTCCTGTTTGAGCCGGTCTGTTCCTGTTTGAGTCCGGTTTGAGCCGTTCAAAACCGGTTTGAGCCGGTCTAGTCCGGTTTGAGTCCGGTTTGAGCCAGTCAAAATCGATTGGAGACGGTCTGGCCTGCTTTGATCTGGTCAAAACCCGTGTGAGTATGGTTTGAGGCGGTGAAAGCCGGTTTGAGATGTTCTGGTCAGGTTTGAGGCAGTTTGAGCCGGTCTGGTCTGGCTTGAGCCGGTTTGAGCCGGTTTGAGCGGTCTGTTACTGCTTGAGCCGGTCTGTTCCTGTTTGAGTCCAGTTTGAGCCGTTCAAAACCGGTTTGAGCCGGGCTGGTCGGGTTTGAGTCCAGTTTGAGCCGGTCAAAATTGGTTTGAGCCGGTCTGGCCTGGTTTGATTTGGTCAAAACCCGTTTGAGTCCGGTTTGAGCTGGTCAAAACCGGTTTGAGCCGGTCTGGCCTGGATTGATCCGGTTTGAGCCGGTCCAGTCATATTTTAGTCCGGTTTGAGCCAGTCAAAACCGGTTTCAGCTGGTCTGGTTCGGTTTGAGCTGGTCTGGTCCGTTTGAGCCTGTCAAAACCGATTGAAACCGGTCTGGGCCAGTTTGAGTCCGGTTTCAGCCAGTCAAAACTGGTTTGAGCCGGTCTGGCCTGGTTTGATCTGGTCAAAACCCGTATGAGACCGGTTTGAGCCAGTGAAAACCGGTTTGAGATGTTCTGGTCCGGTTTGAGCCGGTTTGAGCCGGTCAAAACCGGTTTGAGCCGGTCTAGTCCGGTTTGAGTCCGGTTTGAGCCAGTCAAAATCGATTGGAGACGGTCTGGCCTGCTTTGATCTGGTCAAAACCCGTATGAGTATGGTTTGAGGCGGTGAAAGCCGGTTTGAGATGTTCTGGTCAGGTTTGAGGCAGTTTGAGCCGGTCTGGTCTGGCTTGAGCCGGTTTGAGCCGGTCTGTTACTGTTTGAGCGGTCTGTTCCTGTTTGAGTCCAGTTTGAGCCATTCAAAACCGGTTTGAGCCGGGCTGGTCGGGTTTGAGTCCAGTTTGAGCCGGTCAAAATTGGTTTGAGCCGGTCTGGCCGGGTTTGATTTGGTCAAAACCCGTTTGAGTCCGGTTTGAGCTGGTCAAAACCGGTTTGAGCCGGTCTGGCCTGGATTGATCCGGTTTCAGCCGGTCCAGTCATATTTTAGTCCGGTTTGAGCCAGTCAAAACCGGTTTCAGCTGGTCTGGTTCGGTTTGAGCTGGTCTGGTCCGGTTTCAGCCAGTCAAAACCGGTTTGAGCCGGTCTGGTCCGGTTTGAGTCGGTTTCAGCCAGTCAAAACTGGTTTGAGCGGTCTGGCCTGGTTTGATCTGGTCAAAACCCGTATGAGACCGGTTTGAGCCAGTGAAAACCGGTTTGAGATGTTCTGGTCGGTTTGAGCGGTTTGAGCCGTTCTGGTCTGGTGTGAGCCGGTTTGAGCTGGTCTGTTCCTGTTTGAGCCGGTCTGTTCCTGTTTGAGTCCGGTTTGAGCCGTTCAAAACCGGTTTGAGCGGTCTAGTCGGTTTGAGTCCGGTTTGAGCCAGTCAAAATCGATTGGAGACGGTCTGGCCTACTTTGATCTGGTCAAAACCCGTATGAGTCGGTTTGAGCGGTGAAAACCGGTTTGAGATGTTCTGGTCAGGTTTGAGGCAGTTTGAGCCGGTCTGGTCTGGCTTGAGCCGGTTTGAGCGGTCTGTTACTGTTTGAGCCGGTCTGTTCCTGTTTGAGTCAGTTTGAGCCATTCAAAACCGGTGTGAGCGGTCTAGTCGGTTTGAGTCAGGTTTCAGGCAGTCAAAACCGGTTTGAGCCTGTTTGTTCCGGTTTGAGTCCTTTTTGAGCCAGTCAAAACAGGTTTGAGCCGGTCTGGTCCAGTTTGAGTCCGGTTTGAGCCCGTCAAAACCGGTTTGAGCCGGTCTGGCCTGGTTTGAGTCCGGTTTGAGCAGGTCAAAACCGTTTTGAGCTGGTCTGGTCCGGATAAATATGGTCAAAACCGGTTTGAGTCTGTTTGAGCCGGTCAAAACCGGTTTGAGCCGGTCTGGTCGGGTTTGAGTCCAGTTTGAGCCGGTCAAAACCGGTTTGAGCAGGTCTGGCCTGGTTTGATCTGGTCAAAACTCGTATGAGACCGGTTTCAGCCGGTGAAAACCGGTTTGAGATGTTCTGGTCCGGTTTCAGCCAGTTTGAGCCGGTCTGGTCTGGCTTGAGCCGGTTTGAGCCGGTCTGTTACTGTTTGAGCCGGTCTGTTCCTGTTTGAGTCCAGTTTGAGCCATTCAAAAGCGGTGTGAGCCGGTCTAGTCCGGTTTGAGTCCGGTTTCTGCCGGTCAAAACCGATTTGAGCCTGTTTGTTCCGGTTTGAGTCTTTTTGAGCCTGTCAACCCAGGTTTGAGCCGGTCTGGTCCGGTGTGTGTCCGGTTTGAGCCGGTCAAAACCGGTTTGAGCCGGTCTGGCCTGGTTTGAGTCCGGTTTGAGCAAGTCAAAACCGTTTTGAGCTGGTGTGGTCCGGATAAATACGGTCATAACCGGTTTGAGTCTGTTTGAGCCGGTCAAAACAGGTTTGAGCCGGTCTGGTCGGGTTTGAGTCCAGTTTGAGCCGGTCAAAATTGGTTTGAGCCGGTCTGGCCTGGTTTGATTTGGTCAAAACCCGTTTGAGTCTGGTTTGAGCTGGTCAAAACCGGTTTGAGCCGGTCTGGCCTGGATTGATCCGGTTTGAGCCGGTCCGGTCATGTTTTAGTCCGGTTTGAGCAAGTCAAAACTGATTTCAGCCGGTCTGGCTCGGTTTGAGCCGGTCTGGTCCGGTATGAGCCTGTCAAAACCGATTGAAACCGGTCTGGGCCGGTTTGAGTCCAGTTTGAGCCACTCAAAACCGGTTTGAGCCGGTCTGGTCCGTTTGAGTCCGGTTTCAGCCGGTCAAAACCGGTTTGAGCCTGTTTGTTCCGGTTTGAGTCGTTTTTGAGCCAGTCAACACAGGTTTGAGCCGGTCTGGTCCAGTTTGAGTCCGGTTCGAGCCGGTCAAAACCAGTTTGAGCCGGTCTGGCCTGGTTTGAGTCCGGTTTGAGCAGGTCAAAACCGTTTTCAGCTGGTCTGGTCCGGATAAATATGGTCAAAACCGGTTTGAGTCTCTTTGAGCCGGTCAAAACCGGTTTGAGCCAGTCTGGTCGTGTTTGAGTGCAGTTTGAGCCAGTCAAAATTGGTTTGAGCCGGTCTGGCCTGGTTTGATTTGGTCAAAACCCGTTTGAGTCCGGTTTGAGCTGGTCAAAACCGGTTTGAGCCGGTCTGGCCTGGATTGATCCGGTTTGAGCCGGTCCGGTCATGTTTTAGTCCGGTTTGAGCCAGTCAAAACCGGTTTCAACCGGTCTGGTTCGGTTTGAGCCGGTCTGGTCCGGTTTGAGCCTGTCAAAACCGTTTGAAACCGATCTGGGCCCGTTTGAGTCCGGTTTCAGCAAGTCAAAACCGGTTTGAGCCGGTCTGGCCTGGTTTGATCTGGTCAAAACCCGTATGAGACCGGTTTGAGCCGGTGAAAACCGGTTTGAGATGTTCTGGTCCGGTTTGAGCCGGTTTGAGCCGTTCTGGTCTGGTGTGAGTCGGTTTGAGCTGGTCTGTTCCTGTTTGAGCTGTCTGTTCCTGTTTGAGTCCGGTTTGAGCCGTTCAAAACCGGTTTGAGCCGGTCTAGTCTGGTTTGAGTCCGGTTTGAGCCAGTCAAAATCGATTGGAGACGGTCTGGCCTGCTTTGATCTGGTCAAAACCCGTATGGGTACGGTTTGAGGCGGTGAAAACCGGTTTGAGATGTTCTGGTCAGGTTTGAGGCAGTTAGAGCCGGTCTAGTCTGGCTTGAGCCGGTTTGAGCCGGTCTGTTACTGTTTGAGCCGGTCTGTTCCTGTTTGAGTCCAGTTTGAGCCATTCAAAACCGGTGTGAGCCGGTCTAGTCCGGTTTGAGTCCGGTTTCAGGCGGTCAAAACCGGTTTGAGCCTGTTTGTTCCGGTTTGAGTCCTTTTTGCGCCAGTCAAAACCGGTTTGAGCCGGTCTGGCCTGGTTTGAGTCCGGTTTGAGCAGGTCAAAACCGTTTTGAGCTGATCTGGTCTGGAAAAATACGGTCAAAACCAGTTTGAGTCTGTTTGAGCCGGTCAAAACCGGTTTGAGCTGGTCTGGTCGGGTTTGAGTCCAGTTTGAGCCGGTCAAAATTGGTTTGAGATGGTCTGGCCTGGTTTGATCTGGTCAAAACCCGTATGAGTACGGTTTGAGGCGGTGAAAACCGGTTTGAGATGTTCTGGTCCGGTTTGAGCCGGTTTGAGCCGTTCTGGTCTGGTGTGAGCCGGTTTGAGCTGGTCTGTTCCTGTTTGAGCTGTCTGTTCCTGTTTGAGTCCGGTTTGAGCCGTTCAAAACCGGTTTGAGCCGGTCTAGTCCGGTTTGAGTCCGGTTTGAGCCAGTCAAAATCGATTGGAGACGGTCTGGCCTGCTTTGATCTGGTCAAAACCCGTATGAGTACGGTTTGAGGCGGTGAAAGCCGGTTTGAGATGTTCTGGTCAGGTTTGAGGCAGTTTGAGCCGTTCTGGTCTGGTGTGAGCCGGTTTGAGCTGGTCTGTTACTGTTTGAGCCGGTCTGTTCCTGTTTGAGTCCAGTTTGAGCCATTCAAAACCGGTGTGAGCCGGTCTAGTCCGGTTTGAGTCAGGTTTCAGGCGGTCAAAACCGGTTTGAGCCTGTTTGTTCCGGTTTGAGTCCTTTTTGAGCCAGTCAAAACAGGTTTGAGCCGGTCCGGTCCGGTTTGAGTTCGGTTTGAGACGGTCAAAACCGGTTTGAGCCGGTCTGGCCTGGTTTGAGTCCGGTTTGAGCAGGTCAAAACCGTTTTGAGCTGGTCTGGTCCGGATAAATATGGTCAAAACCGGTTTGAGTCTGTTTGAGCCGGTCAAAACCGGTTTGAGCCGGTCTGGTCGGGTTTGAGTCCAGTTTGAGCCGGTCAAAATTGGTTTGAGCCGGTCTGGCCTGGTTTGATTTGGTCAAAACACGTTTGAGTCCGGTTTGAGCTGGTCAAAACCGGTTTGAGCCGTTCTGGCCGGGGTTGATCCGGTTTGAGCCGGTCCAGTCATGTTTTAGTCCGGTTTGAGCCAGTCAAAACCGGTTTCCGCCGGTCTGGTTCGGTTTTAGCCGGTCTTGTCCGGTTTGAGCCTGTCAAAACCGATAGAAACCGGTCTGGGCCGGTTTGAGTCCGGTTTCAGCCAGTCAAATCCGGTTTGATCCGGTCTGGCCTGGTTTGATCTGGTCAAAACCCGTAGGAGACCGGTTTGAGCCGGTGAAAACCGGTTTGAGATGTTCTGGTCCGGTTTGAGCCGGTTTGAGCCATTCTGGTCTGGTGTGAGACGGTTTGAGCTGGTCTGTTCCTGTTTGAGCCGGTCTGGTCGGGTTTGAGTCCAGTTTGAGCCGTTCAAAATTGGTTTGAGCCGGTCTGGCCTGGTTTGATTTGGTCAAAACCCGTTTGAGTCTGGTTTGAGCTGGTCAAAACCGGTTTGAGCCGGTCTGGCCTGGATTGATCCGGTTTGAGCCGGTCCGGTCATGTTTTAGTCCGGTTTGAGCAAGTTAAAACTGGTTTCAGCCGGTCTGGTTAGGTTTGAGCCGGTCTGGTCCGGTATGAGCCTGTCAAAACCGATTGAAACCGGTCTGGGCCGGTTTGAGTCCGGTTTAAGCCGGTCAAAACCGGTTTGAGCCGGTCTGGCCTGGTTTGATCTGGTCCAAACACCTATGAGACCGGTTTGAGCCAGTGAAAACCGGTTTGAGATGTTCTGGTCCGGTTTGAGCCGGTTTGAGCCGTTCTGGTCTGGTGTGAGCCGGTTTTAGCTGGTCTGTTCCTGCTTGAGCCTGTCTGTTCCTGTTTGAGTCCGGTTTGAGCCGTTCAAAATCGGTTTGAGCCGGTCTAGTCGGGTTTGAATCCGGTTTCAGCCGGTCAAACCGGTTTGAGTCGGTTTGAGCTGGTCAAAAGCGGATTGAGCCGGTCTGGTCGGGTTTGAATCGGTTTGAGCAGGTCTGGTCTGGTTTGAGCCGGTGAAAACTGGTTTCAGCCGGTCTGTTTCTGTTTGAGCCGGTCTGTTACTGTTTGAGTCCGGTTTGAGCTGGTTAAACCCGGTTTCAGCTGTTCTGGTTCGTTTCGAACAGGTCTTGTCCGATTTGAGCCTGTCAAAACCGGTTAGAACCGGTCTGGGCCGTTTTGAGTCCGGTTTGAATCGGTCCAAACCGGTTTGAGCCGGTCTGGCCTGGTTTGATCCGGTCAAAACCCGTATGAGTCTGGATTGAGCCGGTGAAAACCGGTTTGAGATGTTCTGGTCCGATTTGAGCCGGTTTGAGCCATTCTGGTCTGGTGTTAGTCCGGTTTGAGCCAGTCAAAACCAGTTTCAGCTGGTCTGGTTTGGTTTGAGCTGGTCTGGTCCGGTTTCAGCCTGTCAAAACCGATTGAAACCGGTCTGGGCCAGTTTGATTCCGGTTTCAGCCAGTCAAAACTATTTTGAGCCGGTCTGGCCTGGTTTGATCTGTTCAAAACCCGTATGAGACCAGTTTGAGACGGTGAAAACCGGTTTGAGATGTTCTGGTCCGGTTTGAGCCGGTTTGAGCCGTTCTGGTCTGGTGTGAGCCGGTTTGAGCCGGTCTGTTCCTGTTTGAGCCGGTCGATCCCTGTTTGAGTCCGGTTTGAGCCGTTCAAAACCGGTTTGAGCTGGTCTAGTCTGGTTTGAGTCCGGTTTGAGCCAGTCAAAATCGATTGGAGACGGTCTGGCCTACTTTGATCTGGTCAAAACCCGTATGAGTACGGTTTGAGGCGGTGAAAGCCGGTTTGAGATGTTCTGGTCAGGTTTGAGGCAGTTTGAGCCGGTCTGGTCTGGCTTGAGCCGGTTTGAGACGGTCTGTTACTGTTTGAGCCGGTCTGTTCCTGTTTGAGTCCAGTTTGAGCCATTCAAAACCGGTGTGAGCCGGTCTAGTCCGG
>JAKFHT010002725.1:0-14003 GCA_023783455.1 Erythrocebus patas | reverse complement strand
CAGTTTTGAGCGGAAGATATTTCCTTTTCACCATAGCCCTCTATGGGCTTCCAAATATCCCTTTGCCAATTCCACAAGAACAGCCTTAGCGAAAGGCTTCTTGAAGGGAAAGATGTAACTCTGTGAGATGAATTAACAGAACACAGAGCAGTTTCTCAGAAAGCTTCTTTCCAGTTTTGAACGGAAGATATTTCCTTTTCACCATAGCCCTCTATGGGCTTCCAAATATCCCTTTGCCAATTCCACAAGAACAGCCTTAGCGAAAGGCTTCTTGAAGGAAAGATGTAACTCTGTGAGATGAATTAACAGAACACAGAGCAGTTTCTCAGAAAGCTTCTTTCAGTTTTGAACGGAAGATATTTCCTTTTCACCATAGCCCTCTATGGGCTTCCAAATATCCTTTGCCAATTCCACAAGAACAGCCTTAGCGAAAGGCTTCTTGAAGGAAAGATGTAACTCTGTGAGATGAATTAACAGAACACAGAGCAGTTTCTCAGAAAGCTTCTTTCCAGTTTTGAACGGAAGATATTTTTTCACCATAGCCCTCTAAGGGCTTCCAAATATCCCTTTGCCAATTCCACAAGAACAGCCTTAGCGAAAGGCTTCTTGAAGGAAAGATGTAACTCTGTGAGATGAATTAACAGAACACAGAGCAGTTTCTCAGAAAGCTTCTTTCCAGTTTTGAACGGAAGATATTTCCTTTTTCACTATAGCCCTCTAAGGGCTTCCAAATATCCCTTTGCCAATTCCACAAGAACAGCCTTAGCGAAAGGCTTCTTGAAGGGAAAGATGTAACTCTGTGAGATGAATTAACAGAACACAGAGCAGTTTCTCAGAAAGCTTCTTTCCAGTTTTGAACGGAAGATATTTCCTTTTCACCATAGCCCTCTATGGGCTTCCAAATATCCTTTGCCAATTCCACAAGAACAGCCTTAGCGAAAGGCTTCTTGAAGGGAAAGATGTAACTCTGTGAGATGAATTAACAGAACACAGAGCAGTTTCTCAGAAAGCTTCTTTCCAGTTTTGAACGGAAGATATTTCCTTTTTCACTATAGCCCTCTATGGGCTTCCAAATATCCCTTTGCCAATTGCACAAGAACAGCCTTAGCGATAGGCTTCTTGAAGGGAAAGATGTAATACTGTGAGATGAATTAACAGAACACAGAGCAGTTCTTCAGAAAGCTTCTTTCCAGTTTTGAACGGAAGATATTTTTTCACTATAGCCCTCTATGGGCTTCCAAATATCCTTTGCCAATTCACAAGAACAGCCTTAGCGAAAGGCTTCTTGAAGGAAAGATGTAACTCTGTGAGATGAATTAACAGAACACAGAGCAGTTTCTCAGAAAGCTTCTTTCCAGTTTTGAACGGAAGATATTTTTTCACTATAGCCCTCTATGGGCTTCCAAATATCCTTTGCCAATTCCAGAAGAACAGCCTTAACGAAAGGCTTCTTGAAGGGAAAGATGTAACTCTGTGAGATGAATTAACAGAACACAGAGCAGTTTCTGAGAAAGCTTCTTCCAGTTTTGAACGGAAGATATTTCCTTTTTCACCATAGCCCTCTAAGGGCTTCCAAATATCCTTTGCCAATTCCACAAGAACAGCCTTAGCGAAAGGCTTTTGAAGGGAAAGATGTAACACTGTGAGATGAATTAACAGAACACAGAGCAGTTTCTCAGAAAGCTTCTTTCCAGTTTTGAACGGAAGATATTTCCTTTTTCACTATAGCCCTCTATGGGCTTCCAAATATCCCTTTGCCAATTCCACAAGAACAGCCTTAGCGAAAGGCTTCTTGAAGGGAAAGATGTAACTCTGTGAGATGAATTAACAGAACACAGATCAGTTCTTCAGAAAGCTTCTTTCAAGTTTTGAACGGAAGATATTTCCTTTTTCACCATAGCCCTCTATGGGCTTCCAAATATCCCTTTGCCAATTCCACAAGAACAGCCTTAGCGAAAGGCTTCTTGAAGGGAAAGATGTAACTCTGTGAGATGAATTAACAGAACACAGAGCAGTTTCTCGAAAGCTTCTTTCCAGTTTTGAACGGAAGATATTTCCTTTTTCACCATAGCCCTCTATGGGCTTCCAAATATCCCTTTGCCAATTCCACAAGAACAGCCTTAGCGAAAGGCTTCTTGAAGGGAAAGATGTAACTCTGTGAGATGAATTAACAGAACACAGAGCAGTTTCACAGAAAGCTTCTTTCCAGTTTTGAACGGAAGATATTTCCTTTTTCACTATAGCCCTCTATGGGCTTCCAAATATCCCTTTGCCAATTCCACAAGAACAGCCTTAGCGAAAGGCTTCTTGAAGGGAAAGATGTAACACTGTGAGATGAATTAACAGAACACAGAGCAGTTCTTCAGAAAGCTTCTTTCCAGTTTTGAACGGAAGATATTTCCTTTTTCACCATAGCACTCTATGGGCTTCCAAATATCCCTTTGCCAATTCCACAAGAACAGCCTTAGCGAAAGGCTTCTTGAAGGGAAAGATGTAACTCTGTGAGATGAATTAACAGAACACAGAGCAGTTTCACAGAAAGCTTCTTTCCAGTTTTGAACGGAAGATATTTCCTTTTTCACCATAGCACTCTTTGGGCTTCCAAATATCCTTTGCTAATTCCACAAGAACAGCCTTAGCGATAGGCTTCTTGAAGGAAAGATGTAATACTGTGAGATGAATTAACAGAACACAGAGCAGTTTCTCAGAAAGCTTTTTCCAGTTTTGAACGGAAGATATTTCCTTTTTCACCATAGCCCTCTATGGGCTTCCAAATATCCTTTGCTAATTCCACAAGAACAGCCTTAGCGAAAGGCTTCTTGAAGGGAAAGATGTAACTCTGTGAGATGAATTAACAGAACACAGAGCAGTTTCTCAGAAAGCTTCTTTCCAGTTTTGAACGGAAGATATTTCCTTTTTCACCATAGCCCTCTAAGGGCTTCCAAATATACCTTCGCCAATTCCACAAGAACAGCCTTAGGGATAGGCTTCTTGAAGGGAAAGATGTAACTCTGTGAGATGAATTAACAGAACACAGAGCAGTTTCTAAGAAAGCTTCTACCAGTTTTGAACGGAAGATATTACCTTTTTCACCATAGCCCTCTATGGGCTTCCAAATATCCCTTTGCCAATTCCACAAGAACAGCCTTAACGAAAGGCTTCTTGAAGGGAAAGATGTAACTCTGTGAGATGAATTAACAGAACACAGAGCAGTTTCTCAGAAAGCTTCTTTCCAGTTTTGAACGGAAGATATTTCCTTTTTCACCATAGCCCTCTATGGGCTTCCAAATATCCCTTTGCCAATTCCACAAGAACAGCCTTAGCGAAAGGTTTCTTGAAGGAAAGATGTAACTCTGTGAGATGAATTAACAGAACACAGAGCAGTTTCTCAGAAAGCTTCTTTCCAGTTTTGAACGGAAGATATTTCCTTTTTCACCATAGCCCTCTATGGGCTTCCAAATATCCCTTTGCCAATTCCACAAGAACAGCCTTAGCGAAAGGCTTCTTGAAGGGAAAGATGTAACTCTGTGAGATGAATTAACAGAACACAGAGCAGTTTCTCAGAAAGCTTCTTTCCAGTTTTGAACGGAAGATATTTCCTTTTTCACCATAGCACTCTATGGGCTTCCAAATATCCCTTTGCCAATTGCACAAGAACAGCCTTAGCGATAGGCTTCTTGAAGGGAAAGATGTAATACTGTGAGATGAATTAACAGAACACAGAGCAGTTCTTCAGAAAGCTTCTTTCCAGTTTTGAACGGAAGATATTTCCTTTTTCACTATAGCCCTCTATGGGCTTCCAAATATCCCTTTGCCAATTCCACAAGAACAGCCTTAGCGAAAGGCTTCTTGAAGGGAAAGATGTAACTCTGTGAGATGAATTAACAGAACACAGAGCAGTTCTTCAGAAAGCTTCTTTCCAGTTTTGAACGGAAGATATTTCCTTTTTCACTATAGCCCTCTATGGGCTTCCAAATATCCCTTTGCCAATTCCACAAGAACAGCCTTAGCGAAAGGCTTCTTGAAGGAAAGATGTAACTCTGTGAGATCAATTAACAGAACACAGAGCAGTTCTTCAGAAAGCTTCTTTCCAGTATTGAACAGAAGATATTTCCTTTTTCACTATAGCCCTCTATGGGCTTCCAAATATCCCTTTGCCAATTCCAGAAGAACAGCCTTAACGAAAGGCTTCTTGAAGGGAAAGATGTAACTCTGTGAGATGAATTAACAGAACACAGAGCA
This sequence comes from Erythrocebus patas, assembly GCA_023783455.1. Classification (NCBI taxonomy): domain Eukaryota; kingdom Metazoa; phylum Chordata; class Mammalia; order Primates; family Cercopithecidae; genus Erythrocebus; species Erythrocebus patas. Next base: position 9,761 of record JAKFHT010002725.1, on the reverse strand, counting down.
GTTTCTCAGAAAGCTTCTTTCCAGTTTTGAACGGAAGATATTTCCTTTTTCACCATAGCCCTCTAAGGGCTTCCAAATATCCCTTTGCCAATTCCACAAGAACAGCCTTAGCGAAAGGCTTCTTGAAGGGAAAGATGTAACTCTGTGAGATGAATTAACAGAACACAGAGCAGTTTCAGAAAGCTTCTTTCCAGTTTTGAACGGAAGATATTTCCTTTTTCACCATAGCCCTCTAAGGGCTTCCAAATATACCTTCGCCAATTCCACAAGAACAGCCTTAGCGATAGGCTTCTTGAAGGGAAAGATGTAACTCTGTGAGATGAATTAACAGAACACAGAGCAGTTTCTAAGAAAGCTTCTACCAGTTTTGAACGGAAGATATTACCTTTTTCACCATAGCACTCTATGGGCTTCCAAATATCCCTTTGCCAATTCCACAAGAACAGCCTTAACGAAAGGCTTCTTGAAGGGAAAGATGTAACACTGTGAGATGAATTAACAGAACACAGAGCAGTTTCTCAGAAAGCTTCTTTCCAGTTTTGAACGGAAGATATTTCCTTTTTCACTATAGCCCTCTATGGGCTTCCAAATATCCCTTTGCCAATTCCACAAGAACAGCCTTAGCGAAAGGCTTCTTGAAGGGAAAGATGTAACTCTGTGAGATCAATTAACAGAACACAGAGCAGTTCTTCAGAAAGCTTCTTTCCAGTATTGAACAGAAGATATTTCCTTTTTCACTATAGCCCTCTATGGGCTTCCAAATATCCCTTTGCCAATTCCACAAGAACAGCCTTAGCGAAAGGCTTCTTGAAGGGAAAGATGTAACTCTGTGAGATGAATTAAAAGAACACAGAGCAGTTTCTCAGAAAGCTTCTTTCCAGTTTTGAACGGAAGATATTTCCTTTTTCACCATAGCCCTCTATGGGCTTCCAAATATCCCTTTGCCAATTCCACAAGAACAGCCTTAGCGAAAGGCTTCTTGAAGGGAAAGATGTAACTAGGTGAGATGAATTAACAGAACACAGAGCAGTTTCTCAGAAAGCTTCTTTCCAGTTTTAAACGGAAGATATTTCCTTTTTCACCATAGCCCTCTAAGGGCTTCCAAATATCCCTTCGCCAATTCCACAAGAACAGCCTTAGCGATAGGCTTCTTGAAGGGAAAGATGTAACTCTGTGAGATGAATTAACAGAACACAGAGCAGTTTCTAAGAAAGCTTCTACCAGTTTTGAACGGAAGATATTACCTTTTTCACCATAGCACTCTATGGGCTTCCAAATATCCCTTTGCCAATTCCACAAGAACAGCCTTAGCAAAAGGCTTCTTGAAGGGAAAGATGTAACACTGTGAGATGAATTAACAGAACACAGAGCAGTTTCTCAGAAAGCTTCTTTCCAGTTTTGAACGGAAGATATTTCCTTTTTCACTATAGCCCTCTATGGGCTTCCAATTATGCCTTTTCCAATTCCACAAGAACAGCCTTAGCGAAAGGTTTCTTGAAGGGAAAGATGTAACTCTGTGAGATGAATTAACAGAACACAGATCAGTTCTTCAGAAAGCTTCCTTCCAGTTTTGAACGGAAGATATTTTCTTTTTCACCATAGCCCTCTATGGGCTTCCAAATATCCCTTTGCCAATTCCACAAGAACAGCCTTAGCGAAAGGCTTCTTGAAGGGAAAGATGTAACTCTGTGAGATCAATTAACAGAACCCAGAGAAGTTTCTCAGAAAGCTTCTTTCCAGTTTTGAACGGAAGATATTTCCTTTTTCACCATAGCCTTCTAAGGGCTTCCAAATATCCCTTTTCCAATTCTACAAGAACAGCCTTAGCGAAAGGCTTCTTGAAGGGAAAGATGTAACTCTGTGAGATGAATTAACAGAACACAGAGCAGTTTCTCAGAAAGCTTCTTTCCAGTTTTGAACGGAAGATATGTCCTTTTTCACTATAGCCCTCTAAGGGTTTCCATATATCACTTTGCCAATTCCACAAGAACATCCTTAGCTAAAGGCTTCTTGAAGGGAAAGATGTAACTCTGTGAGATGAATTAACAGAACACAGAGCAGTTTCTCAGAAAGCTTCTTTCCAGGTTGGAACGGAAGATATTTCCTTTTTCACCATAGCCCTCTATGGGCTTCCAAATATCCGTTTGCCAATTCCACAAGAACAGGCTTAGCGAAAGGCTTCTTGAAGGGAAAGATACAACTCTGAGAGATGAATTAACAGAACACAGAGCAGTTTCTCAGAAAGCTTCTTTCCAGTTTTGAACGGAAGATATTTCCTTTTTCACTATAGCCCTCTATGGGCTTCCAAATATCCCTTTGCCAATTGCACAAGAACAGCCTTAGCGATAGGCTTCTTGAAGGGAAAGATGTAATACTGTGAGATGAATTAACAGAACACAGAGCAGTTCTTCAGAAAGCTTCTTTCCAGTTTTGAACGGAAGATATTTCCTTTTCACCATAGCCTCTATGGGCTTCCAAATATCCTTTGCCAATTCCACAAGAACAGCCTTAGCGAAAGGCTTCTTGAAGGGAAAGATGTAACTCTGTGAGATGAATTAACAGAGCACAGAGCAGTTTCTCAGAAAGCTTCTTTCCAGTATTGAACAGAAGATATTTCCTTTTTCACTATAGCCCTCTATGGGCTTCCAAATATCCCTTTGCCAATTCCAGAAGAACAGCCTTAACGAAAGGCTTCTTCAAGGGAAAGATGTAACTCTGTGAGATGAATTAAAAGAACACAGAGCAGTTTCTGAGAAAGCTTCTTTCCAGTTTTGAACGGAAGATATTTCCTTTTTCACCATAGCCCTCTAAGGGCTTCCAAATATCCCTTTGCCAATTCCACAAGAACAGCCTTAGCGAAAGGCTTCTTGAAGGGAAAGATGTAACTCTGTGAGATGAATTAACAGAACACAGAGCAGTTTCTCAGAAAGCTTCTTTCCAGTTTTGAACGGAAGATATTTCCTTTTCACCATAGCCCTCTAAGGGCTTCCAAATATCCTTTGCCAATTCCACAAGAACAGCCTTAGGGATAGGCTTCTTGAAGGAAAGATGTAACTCTGTGAGATGAATTAACAGAACACAGAGCAGTTTCTAAGAAAGCTTCTACCAGTTTTGAACGGAAGATATTACCTTTTTCACCATAGCCCTCTATGGGCTTCCAAATATCCCTTTGCCAATTCCACAAGAACAGCCTTAACGAAAGGCTTCTTGAAGGGAAAGATGTAACTCTGTGAGATGAATTAACAGAACACAGAGCAGTTTCTCAGAAAGCTTCTTTCCAGTTTTGAACGGAAGATATTTCCTTTTTCACCATAGCCCTCTATGGGCTTCCAAATATCCTTGCCAATTCCACAAGAACAGCCTTAGCGAAAGGTTTCTTGAAGGGAAAGATGTAACTCTGTGAGATGAATTAACAGAACACAGAGCAGTTTCTCAGAAAGCTTCTTTCCAGTTTTGAACGGAAGATAATTCCTTTTTCACCATAGCCCTCTATGGGCTTCCAAATATCCCTTTGCCAATTCCACAAGAACAGCCTTAGCGAAAGGTTTCTTGAAGGGAAAGATGTAACTCTGTGAGATGAATTAACAGAACACAGAGCAGTTTCTCAGAAAGCTTCTTTCCAGTTTTGAACGGAAGATATTTCCTTTTTCACCATAGCACTCTTTGGGCTTCCAAATATCCCTTTGCCAATTGCACAAGAACAGCCTTAGCGATAGGCTTCTTGAAGGGAAAGATGTAATACTGTGAGATGAATTAACAGAACACAGAGCAGTTCTTCAGAAAGCTTCTTTCCAGTTTTGAACGGAAGATATTTCCTTTTTCACTATAGCCCTCTATGGGCTTCCAAATATCCCTTTGCCAATTCCACAAGAACAGCCTTAGCGAAAGGCTTCTTGAAGGGAAAGATGTAACTCTGTGAGATCAATTAACAGAACACAGAGCAGTTCTTCAGAAAGCTTCTTTCCAGTATTGAACAGAAGATATTTCCTTTTTCACTATAGCCCTCTATGGGCTTCCAAATATCCCTTTGCCAATTCCAGAAGAACAGCCTTAACGAAAGGCTTCTTCAAGGGAAAGATGTAACTCTGTGAGATGAATTAAAAGAACACGGAGCAGTTTCTGAGAAAGCTTCTTTCCAGTTTTGAACGGAAGATATTTCCTTTTTCACCATAGCCCTCTAAGGGCTTCCAAATATCCCTTTGCCAATTCCACAAGAACAGCCTTAGCGAAAGGCTTCTTGAAGGGAAAGATGTAACTCTGTGAGATGAATTAACAGAACACAGAGCAGTTTCTCAGAAAGCTTCTTTCCAGTTTTGAACGGAAGATATTTCCTTTTTCACCATAGCCCTCTAAGGGCTTCCAAATATACCTTCGCCAATTCCACAAGAACAGCCTTAGCGATAGGCTTCTTGAAGGGAAAGATGTAACTCTGTGAGATGAATTAACAGAACACAGAGCAGTTTCTAAGAAAGCTTCTACCAGTTTTGAACGGAAGATATTACCTTTTTCACCATAGCACTCTATGGGCTTCCAAATATCCCTTTGCCAATTCCACAAGAACAGCCTTAACGAAAGGCTTCTTGAAGGGAAAGATGTAACACTGTGAGATGAATTAACAGAACACAGAGCAGTTTCTCAGAAAGCTTCTTTCCAGTTTTGAACGGAAGATATTTCCTTTTTCACTATAGCCCTCTATGGGCTTCCAAATATCCCTTTGCCAATTCCACAAGAACAGCCTTAGCGAAAGGCTTCTTGAAGGGAAAGATGTAACTCTGTGAGATCAATTAACAGAACACAGAGCAGTTCTTCAGAAAGCTTCTTTCCAGTATTGAACAGAAGATATTTCCTTTTTCACTATAGCCCTCTATGGGCTTCCAAATATCCCTTGCTAATTCCACAAGAACAGCCTTAGCGAAAGGCTTTTGAAGGGAAAGATGTAACTCTGTGAGATGAATTAAAAGAACACAGAGCAGTTTCTGAGAAAGCTTCTTTCCAGTTTTGAACGGAAGATATTTCCTTTTTCACCATAGCCTCTATGGGCTTCCAAATATCCTTTGCTAATTCCACAAGAACAGCCTTAGCGAAAGGCTTCTTGAAGGAAAGATGTAACTAGGTGAGATGAATTAACAGAACACAGAGCAGTTTCTCAGAAAGCTTCTTTCCAGTTTTAAACGGAAGATATTTCCTTTTTCACCATAGCCTCTAAGGGCTTCCAAATATCCTTCGCTAATTCCACAAGAACAGCCTTAGCGATAGGCTTCTTGAAGGAAAGATGTAACTCTGTGAGATGAATTAACAGAACACAGAGCAGTTTCTAAGAAAGCTTCTACCAGTTTTGAACGGAAGATATTACCTTTTTCACCATAGCACTCTATGGGCTTCCAAATATCCTTTGCCAATTCCACAAGAACAGCCTTAGCAAAAGGCTTCTTGAAGGAAAGATGTAACACTGTGAGATGAATTAACAGAACACAGAGCAGTTTCTCAGAAAGCTTCTTTCCAGTTTTGAACGGAAGATATTTCCTTTTCACTATAGCCCTCTATGGGCTTCCAATTATCCTTTGCCAATCCACAAGAACAGCCTTAGCGAAAGGTTTCTTGAAGGAAAGATGTAACTCTGTGAGATGAATTAACAGAACACAGATCAGTTCTTCAGAAAGCTTCCTTCCAGTTCTGAACGGAAGATATTTTTTTCACCATAGCCCTCTATGGGCTTCCAAATATCCTTTGCCAATTCCACAAGAACAGCCTTAGCGAAAGGCTTCTTGAAGGGAAAGATGTAACTCTGTGAGATCAATTAACAGAACCCAGAGAAGTTTCTCAGAAAGCTTCTTTCCAGTTTTGAACGGAAGATATTTCCTTTTTCACTATAGCCCTCTATGGGCTTCCAAATATCCCTTTGCCAATTGCACAAGAACAGCCTTAGCGATAGGCTTCTTGAAGGGAAAGATGTAATACTGTGAGATGAATTAACAGAACACAGAGCAGTTCTTCAGAAAGCTTCTTTCCAGTTTTGAACGGAAGATATTTCCTTTTTCACTATAGCCCTCTATGGGCTTCCAAATATCCCTTTGCCAACACCGCAAGAACAGCCTTAGCGAAAGGCTTCTTGAAGGGAAAGATGTAACTCTGTGAGATGAATTAACAGAGCACAGAGCAGTTTCTCAGAAAGCTTCTTTCCAGTATTGAACAGAAGATATTTCCTTTTTCACTATAGCCCTCTATGGGCTTCCAAATATCCCTTTGCCAATTCCAGAAGAACAGCCTTAACGAAAGGCTTCTTCAAGGGAAAGATGTAACTCTGTGAGATGAATTAAAAGAACACGGAGCAGTTTCTGAGAAAGCTTCTTTCCAGTTTTGAACGGAAGATATTTCCTTTTTCACCATAGCCCTCTAAGGGCTTCCAAATATCCCTTTGCCAATTCCACAAGAACAGCCTTAGCGAAAGGCTTCTGAAGGAAAGATGTAACTCTGTGAGATGAATTAACAGAACACAGAGCAGTTTCTCAGAAAGCTTCTTTCCAGTTTTGAACGGAAGATATTTCCTTTTTCACCATAGCCTCTAAGGGCTTCCAAATATACCTTCGCCAATTCCACAAGAACAGCCTTAGGATAGGCTTGAAGGAAAGATGTAACTCTGTGAGATGAATTAACAGAACACAGAGCAGTTTCTAAGAAAGCTTCTACCAGTTTTGAACGGAAGATATTACCTTTTTCACCATAGCCCTCTATGGGCTTCCAAATATCCCTTTGCCAATTCCACAAGAACAGCCTTAACGAAAGGCTTCTTGAAGGGAAAGATGTAACTCTGTGAGATGAATTAACAGAACACAGAGCAGTTTCTCAGAAAGCTTCTTTCCAGTTTTGAACGGAAGATATTTTTTTCACCATAGCCCTCTATGGGCTTCCAAATATCCCTTTGCCAATTCCACAAGAACAGCCTTAGCGAAAGGTTTCTTGAAGGGAAAGATGTAACTCTGTGAGATGAATTAACAGAACACAGAGCAGTTTCTCAGAAAGCTTCTTTTCAGTTTTGAACGGAAGATAATTCCTTTTTCACCATAGCCCTCTATGGGCTTCCAAATATCCTTTAATTCCACAAGAACAGCCTTAGCGAAAGGCTTCTTGAAGGGAAAGATGTAACTCTGTGAGATGAATTAACAGAACACAGAGCCGTTTCTCAGAAAGCTTCTTTCCAGTTTTGAACGGAAGATATTTCCTTTTTCACCATAGCACTCTTTGGGCTTCCAAATATCCCTTTGCCAATTGCACAAGAACAGCCTTAGCGATAGGCTTCTTGAAGGGAAAGATGTAATACTGTGAGATGAATTAACAGAACACAGAGCAGTTCTTCAGAAAGCTTCTTTCCAGTTTTGAACGGAAGATATTTCCTTTTTCACTATAGCCCTCTATGGGCTTCCAAATATCCCTTTGCCAATTCCACAAGAACAGCCATAGCGAAAGGCTTCTTGAAGGGAAAGATGTAACTCTGTGAGATCAATTAACAGAACACAGAGCAGTTCTTCAGAAAGCTTCTTTCCAGTATTGAACAGAAGATATTTCCTTTTCACTATAGCCCTCTATGGGCTTCCAAATATCCTTTGCTAATTCCAGAAGAACAGCCTTAACGAAAGGCTTCTTCAAGGAAAGATGTAACTCTGTGAGATGAATTAAAAGAACACGGAGCAGTTTCTGAGAAAGCTTCTTTCCAGTTTTGAACGGAAGATATTTCCTTTTTCACCATAGCCCTAAGGGCTTCCAAATATCCCTTGCTAATTCCACAAGAACAGCCTTAGCGAAAGGCTTCTTGAAGGAAAGATGTAACTCTGTGAGATGAATTAACAGAACACAGAGCAGTTTCTCAGAAAGCTTCTTTCCAGTTTTGAACGGAAGATATTTCCTTTTTCACCATAGCCTCTAAGGGCTTCCAAATATCCTTTGCTAATTCCACAAGAACAGCCTTAGCGATAGGCTTCTTGAAGGGAAAGATGTAACTCTGTGAGATGAATTAACAGAACACAGAGCAGTTTCTAAGAAAGCTTCTACCAGTTTTGAACGGAAGATATTACCTTTTTCACCATAGCACTCTATGGGCTTCCAAATATCCTTGCCAATTCCACAAGAACAGCCTTAACGAAAGGCTTCTTGAAGGAAAGATGTAACACTGTGAGATGAATTAACAGAACACAGAGCAGTTTCTCAGAAAGCTTTTTCCAGTTTTGAACGGAAGATATTTTTCACCATAGCACTCTATGGGCTTCCAAATATCCCTTTGCTAATTCCACAAGAACAGCCTTAACGAAAGGCTTCTTGAAGGAAAGATGTAACACTGTGAGATGAATTAACAGAACACAGAGCAGTTTCAGAAAGCTTCTTTCCAGTTTTGAACGGAAGATATTTCCTTTTCACTATAGCCCTCTATGGGCTTCCAAATATCCCTTTGCCAATTCCACAAGAACAGCCTTAGCGAAAGGCTTTTGAAGGAAAGATGTAACTCTGTGAGATCAATTAACAGAACACAGAGCAGTTCTTCAGAAAGCTTCTTTCCAGTATTGAACAGAAGATATTTCCTTTTCACTATAGCCCTCTATGGGCTTCCAAATATCCTTTGCCAATTCCACAAGAACAGCCTTAGCGAAAGGCTTTTGAAGGAAAGATGTAACTCTGTGAGATGAATTAAAAGAACACAGAGCAGTTTCTGAGAAAGCTTTTTCCAGTTTTGAACGGAAGATATTTCCTTTTTCACCATAGCCCTATGGGCTTCCAAATATCCTTGCTAATTCCACAAGAACAGCCTTAGCGAAAGGCTTTTGAAGGAAAGATGTAACTAGTGAGATGAATTAACAGAACACAGAGCAGTTTCTCAGAAAGCTTCTTTCCAGTTTTAAACGGAAGATATTTCCTTTTTCACCATAGCCTCTAAGGGCTTCCAAATATCCTTGCCAATTCCACAAGAACAGCCTTAGCGAAAGGCTTTTGAAGGAAAGATGTAACTCTGTGAGATGAATTAACAGAACACAGAGCAGTTTCTAAGAAAGCTTCTACCAGTTTTGAACGGAAGATATTACCTTTTTCACCATAGCACTCTATGGGCTTCCAAATATCCCTTTGCCAATTCCACAAGAACAGCCTTAGCAAAAGGCTTCTTGAAGGGAAAGATGTAACACTGTGAGATGAATTAACAGAACACAGAGCAGTTTCTCAGAAAGCTTCTTTCCAGTTTTGAACGGAAGATATTTCCTTTTTCACTATAGCCCTCTATGGGCTTCCAATTATCCCTTTGCCAATCCACAAGAACAGCCTTAGCGAAAGGTTTCTTGAAGGGAAAGATGTAACTCTGTGAGATGAATTAACAGAACACAGATCAGTTCTTCAGAAAGCTTCCTTCCAGTTCTGAACGGAAGATATTTTCTTTTTCACCATAGCCCTCTAGGGGCTTCCAAATATCCCTTTGCCAATTCCACAAGAACAGCCTTAGCGAAAGGCTTCTTGAAGGGAAAGATGTAACTCTGTGAGATCAATTAACAGAACCCAGAGAAGTTTCTCAGAAAGCTTCTTTCCAGTTTTGAACGGAAGATATTTCCTTTTTCACCATAGCCTTCTAAGGGCTTCCAAATATCCCTTTTCCAATTCTACAAGAACAGCCTTAGCGAAAGGCTTCTTGAAGGGAAAGATGTAACTCTGTGAGATGAATTAACAGAACACAGAGCAGTTTCTCAGAAAGCTTCTTTCCAGTTTTGAACGGAAGATATGTCCTTTTT
>JAKFHT010002723.1:0-14013 GCA_023783455.1 Erythrocebus patas | reverse complement strand
TTCCTTTTTCACCATAGCCCTCTATGGCTTCCAAATATCCTTTGCCAATTCCACAAGAACAGCCTTAGCGAAAGGCTTCTTGAAGGAAAGATGTAACTCTGTGAGATGAATTAACATAACACAGAGCAGTTTCTCAGAAAGCTTCTTTCCACTTTTGAACGGAAGATATTTCCTTTTCACCATAGCCCTCTATGGGCTTCCAAATATCCTTTGCCAATTCCAGAAGAACAGTCTTAGCGAAAGGCTTCTTGAAGGAAAGATGTAACTCTGTGAGATGAATTAACATAACACAGAGCAGTTTCTCAGAAAGCTTCTTTCCAGTTTTGAATGGAAGATATTTCCTTTTTCACCATAGCCCTCTATGGGCTTCCAAATATCCTTTGCCAATTCCAAAAGAACAGTCTTAGCGAAAGGGTTCTTGAAGGAAAGGTGTAACTCTGTGAGATGAATTAACAGAGCACAGAGCAGTTTCTCAGAAATCTTCTTTCCAGTTTTGAATGGAAGATATTTCCTTTTTCACCATAGCCCTCTATGGGCTTCCAAATATCCTTTGCCAATTCCAAAAGAACAGTCTTAGCGAAAGGGTTCTTGAAGGAAAGGTGTAACTCTGTGAGATGAATTAACATAACACAGAGCAGTTTCTCAGAAAGCTTCTTTCAGTTTTGAACGGAAGATATTTCCTTTTCACCATAGCCTCTATGGGCTTCCAAATATCCTTTGCCAATTCCACAAGAACAGTCTTAGCGAAAGGCTTCATGAAGGAAAGATGTAACTCTGTGAGATGAATACATACATCACAAAGAAACAGTCTTAGCGAAAGGGTTCTTGAAGGAAAGGTGTAACTCTGTGAGATGAATTAACAGAACACAGAGCAGTTTCTCAGAAAGCTTCTTTCCACTTTTGAACGGAAGATATTTCCTTTTTCACCATAGCCCTCTATGGGCTTCCAAATATCCCTTTGCCAATTCCACAAGAAAAGCCTTAGCAAAAGGCTTCTTGAAGGGAAAGATGTAACTCTGTGAGATGAATTAACAGAACACAGAGCAGTTTCTCAGAAAGCTTCTTTCCAGTTTTGAACGGAAGATATTTCCTTTTCACCATAGCCCTCTATGGGCTTCAAATATCCTTTGCCAATTCCACAAAACTAGCCTTAGCGAAAGGCTTCTTGAAGGAAAAGATGTAACTCTGTGAGATGAATTAACAGAACACAGAGCAGTTTCTCAGAAAGCTTCTTTCCAGTTTTGAACGGAAGATATTTCCTTTTTCACCATAGCCCTCTATGGGCTTCCAAATATCCCTTTGCCAATTCCCCAAGAACAGCCTTAGCGAAAGGCTTCTTGAAGGGAAAGATGTAACTCTGTGAGATGAATTAACAGAACACAGAGCAGTTTCTCAGAAATCTTCTTTCCAGTTTTGAACGGAAGATATTTCCTTTTTCAACATAGCCCTCTATGGGTTTCCAAATATCACTTTGCCAATTCCAAAAGAACAGTCTTAGCGAAAGGCTTCTTGAAGGGAAAGATGTAACTCTGTGAGATGAATTAACAGAGCACAGAGCAGTTTCTCAGAAAGCTTCTTTCCAGTTTTCAACGGAAGATATTTCCTTTTTCACCATAGCCCTCTATGGGCTTCCAAATATCACTTTGCCAATTCCACGAGAACAGCCTTAGCGAAAGGCTTCTTGAAGGCAAAGATGTAACTCTGTGAGATGAATTAACAGAACACAGAGCAGTTTCTCAAAAAGTTTCTTTCCAGTTTTGAACGGAAGATATTTCCTTTTTCACCATAGCCCTCTATGGGCTTCCAAATATCACTTTGCCAATTCCAGAAGAACAGTCTTAGCGAAAGGCTTCTTGAAGGGAAAGATGTAACTCTGTGAGATGAATTAACAGAGCACAGAGCAGTTTCTCAGAAAGCTTCTTTCCAGTTTTCAACGGAAGATATTTCCTTTTTCACCATAGCCCTCTATGGGCTTCCAAATATCACTTTGCCAATTCCATAAAACAGACTTAGCGAAAGGCTTCTTGAAAGGAAAGATGTAACTCTGTGAGATGAATTAACAGAACACAGAGCAGTTTCTCAGAAAGCTTCTTTCCAGTTTTGAACGGAAGATATTTCCTTTTTCACCATAGCCCTATACGGGCTTCGAAATATCCCTTTGCCAATTCCACAAGAACAGCCTTAGCGAAAGGCTTCTTGAAGGGAAAGATGTAACTCTGTGAGATGAATTACCATAACACAGAGCAGATTCTCAGAAAGCTTCTTTCCAGTTTTGAACGAAAGATATTGCCTTTTTCACCATAGCCCCCTTGGGCTTCCAAATATCCCTTTGCCAGTTCCACAAGAACAGCCTTAGCGAAGGCTTCTTGAAGGGAAAGATGTAACTCTGTGAGATGAATTAACAGAACACAGAGCAGTTTCTCAGAAAGTTTCTTTCCAGTTTTGAACGGAAGATATTTCCTTTTTCACCATAGCCCTCTATGGGCTTCCAAATATCACTTAGCCAATTCCATAAAACAGACTTAGCGAAAGACTTCTTGAAGGGAAAGATGTAACTCTGAGAGATGAATTAACAGAACACAGAGCAGTTTCTCAGAAAGCTTCTTTCCAGTTTTGAACGGAAGATATTTCCTTTTTCACCGTAGCCCTCTACGGGCTTCGAAATATCCCTTTGCCAATTCCACAAGAACAGCCTTAGCGAAAGGCTTCTTGAAGGGAAAGATGTAACTCGGTGAGATGAATTAACATAACACAGAGCTGTTTCTCAGAAAGCTTCTTTCCACTTTTGAATGGAAGATATTTCCTTTTTCACCATAGCCCTCTATGGGCTGCCAAATATCCCTTTGCCAATTCCACAAGAACAGCCTTAGCGAAAGGCTTCTTGAAGGGAAAGATGTAACTCTGTGAGATGAATTAATAGAACACAGAGCAGTTTCTCAGAAAGCTTCTTTCCACTTTTGAACGGAAGATATTTCCTTTTTCACCATAGCCCTCTACGTTCTTCCAAATATCACTTTGCCAATTACACAAGAATAGCGTTAGCGAAAGGCTTCTTGAAGGGAAAGATGTAACTCTGTGAGATGAATTAACAGAACACAGAGCAGTTTCTCAGAAAGCTTCCTTCCAGTTTTGAACGGAAGATATTTCCTTGTTCACCGTAGCCCTCTATGGGCTTCCAAATATCCCTTTGCGAATTCCACAGGAACAGGCTTAGCGAAAGACTTCTTGAAGGGAAAGATGTAACTCTGTGAGATGAATTAACAGAACACAGAGCAGTTTCTCAGAAAGCTTCTTTCCAGTTTTGAACGGAAGATATTTAATTTTTCAACGTAGCCCTCCAGGGGCTTCCAAATATCACTTAGCCAATTCCACAAGAACAGTCTTAGCGAAAGGCTTCTTGAAGGGAAAGGTGTAACTCTGTGAGATGAATTAACAGAACACAGAGCAGTTTCTCAGAAAGCTTCTTTCCACTTTTGAACGGAAGATATTTCCTTTTTCACCATAGCCCTCTATGGGCTTCCAAATATCACTTTGCCAATTCCAGAAGAACAGCCTTAGCGAAAGGCTTCTTGAAGGGAAAGATGTAACTCTGTGAGATGAATTAACAGAACACAGAGAAGTTTCTCAGAAAGCTTCTTTCCAGTTTTGAACGGAAGCTACTTCCTTTTGCACCATAGCCCTCTATGGGCTTCCAAATATCACTTTGCCAATTCCAGAAGAACAGTCCTAGCGAAAGTCTTTTTGATCGGAAAGATGTAACTCTGTGAGATGAATTAACAGAACACAGAGCAGTTTCTCAGAAAGCTTCTTTCCAGTTTTGAACGGAAGATATTTCCTTTTTCACCATAGCCCTCTGTGGGCTTCCAAATATCACTTTGCCAATTCCACAAGAACACCCTTCGCGAAAGGCTTGTTGAAGGGAAAGATGTAACTCTGTGAGATGAATTAACAGAACACAGAGCAGTTTCCCAGAAAGCTTCTTTCCAGTTTTGAACGGAAGATAATTCCTTTTTCACCATAGCCTTCTATGGGCTTCCAAATATCCCTGTGCCAATTCCACAAGAACAGCCTTAGCGAAAGGCTTCTTGAAGGGAAAGATGTAACTCTGTGAGATGAATTAACAGAACACAGAGCAGTTTCTCAGAAAGCTTCTTTCCAGTTTTGAACGGAAGATATTTCCTTCTTCACCATAGCCCTCTATGGGCTTCCAAATATCCCTTTGCCAATTCCACAAGAACAGCCTCAGCGAAAGGCTTCTTGAAGGGAAAGATGTAACTCTGTGAGATGAATTAACAGAACACAGAGCAGTTTCTCTGAAAGCTTCTTTCCAGTGTTGAAAGGAAGATATTTTCTTTTTCACCGTAGCCCTCCATGGGCTTCCAAATATCACTTTGACAATTCCACAAGAACAGCCTTAGCGAAAGGCTTCTTGAAGGGAAAGATGTAACTCTGTGAGATGAATTAACAGAACACAGAGCAGTTTCTCAGAAAGCTTCTTTCCAGTTTTGAACGGAAGATATTTTCTTTTTCACCGTAGCCCTCTATGGGCTTCCAAATATCACTTTGCCAATTCCACAAGAACAGCCTTAGCGAAAGGCTTCTTGAAGGGAAAGATGTAACTCTGTGAGATGAATTAACAGAACACAGAGCAGTTTCTCAGAAAGCTTCCTTCCACTTTTGAACGGAAGCTGTTTCCTTTTTCACCATAGCCCTCTAAGGGCTTCCAAATATCACTAAGGCAATTCCACAAGAACAGCCTTAGCGAAAGGCTTCTTGAAGGGAAAGATGTAACTCTGTGAGATGAATTAACAGAACACAGAGCAGTTTCTCAGAAAGCTTCTTTCCAGTTTTGAACGGAAGATATATCCTTTTTCACCATAGCCCTCACGGGCTTCCAAATATCCTTGCCAATTCCACAAGAACAGCCTTAGCGAAAGGCTTTTGAAGGGAAAGATGTAACTCTGAGATGAATTAACATAACACAGACCAGTTTCTCAGAAAGCTTCTTTCAGTTTTGAACGAAGATATTGCCTTTTTCACCATAGCCCCTATGGGCTTCCAAATATCCTTTGCCAGTTCCACAAGAACAGCCTTAGCGAAGGCTTCTTGAAGGAAAGATGTAACTCTGTGAGATGAATTAACAGAACACAGAGCAGTTTCTCAGAAAGTTTCTTTCCAGTTTTCAACGGAAGATATTTCCTTTTTCACCATAGCCCTATATGGGCTTCCAAATATCACTTTGCCAATTCCAGAAGAACAGTCTTAGCGAAAGGCTTCTTGAAGGGAAAGATGTAACTCTGTGAGATGAATTAACAGAACACAGAGTAGTTTCTCAGCAAGCTTCTTTCCAGTTTTCAACGGAAGATATTTCCTTTTCACCATAGCCCTCTATGGGCTTCCAAATATCACTTAGCCAATTCCATAAAACAGACTTAGCGAAAGACTTCTTGAAGGGAAAGATGTAACTCTGTGAGATGAATTAACAGAACACAGAGCAGTTTCTCAGAAAGCTTCTTTCCAGTTTTGAACGGAAGATATTTCCTTTTCACCATAGCCCTCTAGGGCTTCCAAATATCACTTTGCCAATTCCACAAGAACAGCCTTAGCGAAAGGCTTTTGAAGGAAAGATGTAACTCTGTGAGATGAATTAACAGAACACAGAGCAGTTTCTCAGAAAGTTTCTTTCCAGTTTTGAACGGAACATATTTCCTTTTCACCATAGCCTCTATGGGCTTCCAAATATCACTTTTCCAATTCCACAAGAACAGCCTTAGCGAAAGGCTTTTGAAGGAAAGATGTAACTCTGTGAGATGAATTAACAGAACACAGAGCAGTTTCTCAGAAAGCTTCTTTCCAATTTTGAACGGAAGATATTTCCTTTTCACCATAGCCTCTATGGGCTTCCAAATATCCTTTGCCAATTCCACAAGAACAGCCTTAGCGAAGGCTTCTTGAAGGAAAGATGTAACTCTGTGAGATGAATTAACAGAACACAGAGCAGTTTCTCAAGCTTCTTTCCAGTTTTGAACGAAAGATATTGCCTTTTTCACCATAGCCCCCTATGGGCTTCCAAATATCCCTTGGCAAATTCCACAAGAACAGCCTTAGCGAAAGGCTTCTTGAAGGGAAGATGTAACACTGTGAGATGAATTAACAGAACACAGAGCAGTTTC
Organism: Erythrocebus patas; assembly: GCA_023783455.1. Lineage (NCBI taxonomy): Eukaryota > Metazoa > Chordata > Mammalia > Primates > Cercopithecidae > Erythrocebus > Erythrocebus patas. The sequence goes on along the minus strand of JAKFHT010002723.1, from coordinate 7,840 downwards.
TCAGAAAGTTTCTTTCCAGTTTTGAACGGAAGATATTTCCTTTTTCACCATAGCCCTCTATGGGCTCCCAATTATCACTTTGCCAATTCCAGAAGAACAGTCTTAGGGAAAGGCTTCTTGAAGGGAAAGATGTAACTCTGTGAGATGAATTAACAGAACACAGAGCAGTTTCTCAGAAAGCTTCTTTCCAATTTTCAACGGAAGATATTTCCTTTTCACCATAGCCTCTATGGGCTTCCAAATATCCTTTGCCAATTCCACAAGAACAGCCTTAGCGAAAGGCTTCTTGAAGGAAAGATGTAACTATGTGAGATGAATTAACAGAACACAGAGCAGTTTCTCAGAAAGCTTCTTTCCAGTTTTGAAAGGAAGATATTTCCTTTTCACCATAGCCCTCTATGGGCTTCCAAATATCCTTGCCAATTCACAAGAACAGCCTTAGCGAAGGCTTCTTGAAGGAAAGATGTAACTCTGTGAGATGAATTAACAGAACACAGAGCAGTTTCTCAAGCTTCTTTCCAGTTTTGAGCGGAAGATATTTCCTTTTCACCATAGCCTCTATGGGCTTCCAAATATCACTTTGCCAATTCCACAGAACAGCCTTAGCGAAAGGCTTGAAGGAAAGATGTAACTCTGTGAGATGAATTAACAGAACACAGAGCAGTTTCTCAGAAAGCTTCCTTCCAGTTTTGAACGGAAGATATTTCCTTTTTCAACGTAGCCCTCCAGGGGCTTCCAAATATCACTTAGCCAATTCCAAAAGAACAGTCTTAGCGAAAGGGTTCTTGAAAGGAAAGGTGTAACTCTGTGAGATGAATTAACAGAACACAGAGCAGTTTCTCAGAAAGCTTCTTTCCACTTTTGAACGGAAGATATTTCCTTTTTCACCATAGCCCTCTATGGGCTTCCAAATATCCCTTTGCCAATTCCACAAGAAAAGCCTTAGCGAAAGGCTTCTTGAAGGGAAAGATGTAACTCTGTGAGATGAATTAACAGAACACAGAGCAGTTTCTCAGAAAGCTTCTTTCCAGTTTTGAAAGGAAGATATTTCCTTTTCACCATAGCCCTCTATGGGCTTCCAAATATCCTTTGCCAATTCACAAGAACAGCCTTAGCGAAGGCTTCTTGAAGGAAAGATGTAACTCTGTGAGATGAATTAACAGAACACAGAGCAGTTTCTCAAGCTTCTTTCCAGTTTTGAACGGAAGATATTTTCTTTTTCACCGTAGCCTTCTATGGGCTTCCAAATATCACTTTGCCAATTTCACAGGAGCAGCCTTAGCGAAAGGCTTCTTGAAGGGAAAGATGTAACTCTGTGAGATGAATTAACAGAACACAGAGCAGTTTCTCAGAAAGCTTCCTTCCAGATTTGAACGTAAGCTATTTCCTTTTTCAACATAGACCTCTATGGGCTTCCAAATATCACTTTGCCGATTCCAGAAGAACAGCCCTAGCGAAAGGCTTCTTGAAGGGAAAGATGTAACTCTGTGAGAGGAATTAACAGAACACAGAGCAGTTTCTCAGAAAGCTTCTTTCCTGTATTGAACGGAAGATGTATTCTTTTTCACCATAGCCCTCTATGTTCTTCCAAATATCACTTTGCCAATTCCACAAGAACAGCCTTAGGGAAAGGCTTCTTGAAGGGAAAGATGTAACTCTGTGAGATGAATTAACAGAACACAGAGCAGTTTCTCAGAAAGCTTCTTTCCAGTTTTGAACGGAAGATATTTCCTTTTTCACCATAGCCCCCTATGGGCTTCCAAATATCACTTTGCCAATTCCACGAGAACAGCCTTAGCAAAAGGCTTCTTGAAAGGAAAGATGTAACTCTGTGAGATGAATTAACAGAACACAGAGCAGTTTCTCAGAAAGCTTCTTTCCAGTTTTGAACGGAAGATACATCCTTTTTCACCATAGCCCTCTACGGGCTTCGAAATATCCCTTTGCCAATTCCACAAGAACAGCCTTAGCGAAAGGCTTCTTGAAGGGAAAGATATAACTCTGTGAGATGAATTAACATAACACAGAGCAGTTTCTCAGAAAGCTTCTTTCAGTTTTGAACGAAAGATATTGCCTTTTTCACCATAGCCCTCTATGGGCTTCCAAATATCCTTTGCCAATTCCACAAGAACAGCCTTAGCGAAAGGCTTCTTGAAGGAAAGATATAACTCTGTGAGATGAATTAACATAACACAGAGCAGTTTCTCAGAAAGCTTCTTTCAGTTTTGAACGAAAGATATTGCCTTTTTCACCATAGCCCCCTATGGGCTTCCAAATATCCCTTTGCCAGTTCCACAAGAACAGCCTTAGCGAAAGGCTTCTTGAAGGGAAAGATGTAACTCTGTGAGATGAATTAACAGAACACAGAGCAGTTTCTCAGAAAGTTTCTTTCCAGTTTTCAACGGAAGATATTTCCTTTTTCACCATAGCCCTATATGGGCTTCCAAATATCACTTTGCCAATTCCAGAAGAACAGTCTTAGCGAAAGGCTTCTTGAAGGGAAAGATGTAACTCTGTGAGATGAATTAACAGAACACAGAGTAGTTTCTCAGCAAGCTTCTTTCCAGTTTTCAACGGAAGATATTTCCTTTTTCACCATAGCCCTCTATGGGCTTCCAAATATCACTTAGCCAATTCCATAAAACAGACTTAGCGAAAGACTTCTTGAAGGGAAAGATGTAACTCTGTGAGATGAATTAACAGAACACAGAGCAGTTTCTCAGAAAGCTTCTTTCCAGTTTTGAACGGAAGATATTTCCTTTTTCACCGTAGCCCTCTACGGGGCTTAGAAATATCCTTTGCTAATTCCACAAGAACAGCCTTAGCGAAAGGCTTCTTGAAGGGAAAGATGTAACTCAGTGAGATGAATTAACATAACACAGAGCTGTTTCTCAGAAAGCTTCTTTCCACTTTTGAATGGAAGATATTTCCTTTTTCACCATTGCCCTCTATGGGCTGCCAAATATCCCTTTGCCAATTCCACAAGAACAGCCTTAGCGAAAGGCTTCTTGAAGGGAAAGATGTAACTCTGTGAGATGAATTAACAGAACACAGAGCAGTTTCTCAGAAAGCTTCTTTCCAGTTTTGAACGGAAGGTATTTCCTTTTCACCATAGCCCTCTATGGCTTCCAAATATCCTTGCCAATTCCACAAGAACAGCCTTAGCCAAAGGCTTTTTGAAGGGAAAGATGTAACTCTGTGAGATGAATTAACAGAACACAGAGCAGTTTCTCAGATACATTCTTTCCAGTTTCGAACGGAAGATATTTCCTTTTTCACCATGGCCCCCTATGGGCTTCCAAATATCACTTTGCCAATTCCACGAGAACAGCCTTAGCGAAAGGCTTCTTCAAGGCAAAGATGTAACTCTGTGAGATGAATTAACAGAACACAGAGCAGTTTCTCAGAATGTTTCTTTCCAGTTTTGAACGGAAGATATTTCCTTTTTCACCATAGCCCTCTATGGGCTTCCAAATATCACTCAGCCAATTCCATAAAACAGACTTAGCGAAAGGCTTCTTGAAGGGAAAGATGTAACTCTGTGAGATGAATTAACAGAACACAGAGCAGTTTCTCAGAAAGCTTCTTTTCAGTTTTGAACGAAAGATATTTCCTTTTTCACCATAGCCCTCTACGGGCTTCGAAATATCCCTTTGCCAATTCCACCAGAACAGCCTTAGCGAAACGCTTCTTGAAGGGAAAGATGTAACTCGGTGAGATGAATTAATATAACACAGAGCTGTTTCTCAGAAAGCTTCTTTCAGTTTTGAACGAAGATATTTCCTTTTTCACCATAGCCCTCTATGGGCTTCCAAATATCCTTTGCCAATTCCACCAGAACAGCCTTAGCGAAGGCTTCTTGAAGGAAAGATGTAACTCGTGAGATGAATTAATATAACACAGAGCTGTTTCTCAGAAAGCTTCTTTCCACTTTTGAATGGAAGATATTTCCTTTTTCACCATAGCCCTCTATGGGCTTCCAAATATCCCTTTGCCAATTCCACAGTAACAGCCTTAGCGAAAGGCTTCTTGAAGGGAAAGATGTAACTCGGTGAGATGAATTAACAGAAAACAGAGCAGTTTCTCAGAAAGCTTCTTTCCAGTTTTGAACGGAAGATATTTCCTTTTTCACCATAGCCCTCTATGGCTTCCAAATATCCTTTGCCAATTCCACAAGAACAGCCTTAGCGAAAGGCTTTTGAAGGAAAGATGTAACTCTGTGAGATGAATTAACAGAACACAGAGCAGTTTCTCAGAAATCTTCTTTCCAGTTTTGAACGGAAGATATTTCCTTTTTCACCATAGCCCTCTAAGGGTTTCCAAATATCACTTTGCCAATTCCAAAAGAACAGCCTTAGCGAAAGGCTTCTTGAAGGGAAAGATATAACTCTGTGAGATGAATTAACAGAACACAGAGCAGTTTCTCAGAAAGCTTCTTTCCAGTTTTGAACGGAAGATATTTCCTTTTTAACCATAGCCCTCTATGGGCTTCCAAATATCACTTTGCCCATTCCACAAGAACAGCCTTAGCGAAAGGCTTTTGAAGGAAAGATGTAACTCTGTGAGATGAATTAACAGAACACAGAGCAGTTTCTCAGATACCTTCTTTCCAGTTTTGAACGGAAGATATTTCCTTTTTCACCATAGCCCTCTATGGGCTTCCAAATATCACTTTGCCAATTCCAGAAGAACAGTCTTAGCGAAAGGCTTTTTGAAGGGAAAGATGTAACTCTGTGAGATGAATTAACAGAACACAGAGCAGTTTCTCAGAAAGCTTCTTTCCAGTTTTGAACGGAAGATATTTCCTTTTTCACTATAGCCCTCTAAGGGCTTCCAAATATCAGTTTGCCAATTCCAAAAGAACAGTCTTAGCGAAAGGCTTCTTGAAGGGAAAGATGTAAAACTGTGAGATGAATTAGCAGAACACAGAGCAGATTCTCAGAAAGCTTCTTTCCAGTTTTGAACGGAAGATATTTCCTTTTTCACCATAGCCTTTTATGGGCTTCCAAATATCACTAAGCCAATTCCTCAAGAACAGCCTTAGCGAAAGGCTTCTTGAAGGGAAAGATGTAACTCTGTGAGATGAATTAACAGAACACAGAGCAGTTTCTCAGAAAGCTTCTTTCCAGTATTGAACGGAAGATATATCCTTTTTCACCCTAGCCCTCTATGTTCTTCCAAATATCACTTTGCCAATTCAACAAGAACAGCCTTAGGGAAAGGCTTCTTGAAGGGAAAGATGTAACTCTGTGAGATGAATTAACAGAACACAGAGCAGTTTCTCAGAAAGCTTCTTTCCAGTTTTGAACGGAAGATATTTCCTTTTTCACCATAGCCCCCTATGGGCTTCCAAATATCACTTTGCCAATTACACGAGAACAGACTTAGCGAAAGGCTTCTTCAAGTGAAAGATGTAACTCTGTGAGATGAATTAACAGAACACAGAGCAGTTTCTCAGAAAGCTTCTTTCCAGTTTTGAACGGAAGATATTTCCTTTTTCACCATAGCCCTCTATGGGCTTCCAAATATCCCTTTGACAATTCCACAAGAACAGCCTTAGCGAAAGGCTTCTTGAAGGGCAAGATGTAACTCTGTGAGATGAATTAACAGAACACAGAGCCGTTTCTCAGAAAGCTTCTTTCCAGTTTTGAACGGAAGATATTTCCTTTTTCCACGTAGCCCTCCAGGGGCTTCCAAATATCACTTAGCCAATTCCAAAAGAACAGTCTTAGCGAAAGGCTTCTTGAAGGGAAAGGTGTAACTCTGTGAGATGAATTAACAGAACACAGAGCAGTTTCTCAGAAAGCTTCTTTCCACTTTTGAACGGAAGATATTTCCTTTTTCACCATAGCCCTCTATGGGCTTCCAAATATCACTTTGCCAATTCCACAAGAACAGCCTTAGTGAAAGGTTTCTTGAAGGGAAAGATGTATCTCGGTGAGATGAATTAACATAACACAGAGCTGTTTCTCAGAAAGCTTCATTCCACTTTTGAATGGAAGATATTTCCTTTTTCACCATAGCCCTCTATGGGCTGCCAAATATCCCTTTGCCAATTCCACAAGAACAACCCTAGCGAAAGGCTTCTTGAAGGGAAAGATGTAACTCTGTTAGATGAATTAACAGAACACAGAGCAGGTTCTCAGAAAGCTTCTTTCCAGTTTTGAACGGAAGATATTTCCTTTTTCACCATAGCCTTCTAAGGGCTTCCAAATATCAGTTTGCCAATTCCAAAAGAACAGTCTTAGCGAAAGGCTTCTTGAAGGGAAAGATGTAACTCTGTGAGATGAATTAGCAGAACACAGAGCAGTTTCTCAGAAAGCTTCTTTCCAGTTTTGAACGGAAGATATTTCCTTTTTCACCATAGCCTTGTATGGGCTTCCAAATATCACTAAGCCAATTCCACAAGAACAGCCTTAGCGAAAGGCTTCTTGAAGGGAAAGATGTAACTCTGTGAGATGAATTAACAGAACACAGAGCAGTTTCTCAGAAAGCTTCTTTCCAGTATTGAACGGAAGATGTATCCTTTTTCACCATAGCCCTCTATGTTCTTCCAAATATCACTTTGCCAATTCCACAAGAGCAGCCTTAGGGAAAGGATTCTTGAAGGGAAAGATGTAACTCTGTGAGATGAATTAACAGAACACAGAGCAGTTTCTCAGAAAGCTTCTTTCCAGTTTTGAACGGAAGATATTTCCTTTTTCACCATAGCCCCCTATGGCCTTCCAAATATCACTTTGCCAGTTCCACAAGAACAGCCTTAGCGAAAGGCTTCTTGAAGGGAAAGATGTAACTCTGTGAGATGAATTAACAGAACACCGAGCAGTTTCTCATAAAGTTTCTTTCCAGTTTTGAACGGAAGATATTTCCTTTTTCACCATAGCCCTCTATGGGCTTCCAAATATCACTTTGCCAATTCCAGAAAAACAGTCTTAGCGAAAGGCTTCTTGAAGGGAAAGATGTAACTCCGTGAGATGAATTAACAGAGCACAGAGCAGTTTCTCAGAAAGCTTCTTTCCAGTTTTGAACGGAAGATATTTCCTTTTTCACCATAGCCCTCTATGGGCTTCCAAATATCACTTTGCCAGTTCCAGAAGAGCAGACTTAGCGAAAGGCTTCTTGAAGGGAAAGATGTAACTCTGTGAGATGAATTAACAGAACACAGAGCAGTTTCTCAGAAAGTTTCTTTCCAGTTTTGAACGGAAGATATTTCCTTTTTCACCATAGCCCTCTATGGGCTTCCAAATATCACTTTGCCAATTCCAGAAGAACAGTCTTAGCGAAAGGCTTCTTGAAGGGAAAGATGTAACTCTGTGAGATGAATTAACAGAACACAGAGCAGTTTCTCAGAAAGCTTCTTTCCAGTTTTGAACGGAAGATATTTCCTTTTTCACCATAGCCCTCTATGGGCTTCCAAATATCACTTAGCCAATTCCATAAAACAGACTTAGCGAAAGGCTTCTTGAAGGGAAAGATGTAACTCTGTGAGATGAATTAACAGAACACAGAGCAGTTTCTCAGAAAGCTTCTTTCCAGTTTTGAACGGAAGATATTTCCTTTTTCACCATAGCCCTCTACGGGCTTCGAAATATCCCTTTGCCAATTCCACAAGAACAGCCTTAGCGAAAGGCTTCTTGAAGGGAAAGATGTAACTCTGTGAGATGAATTAACATAACACAGAGCTGTTTCTCAGAAAGCTTCTTTCCACTTTTGAATGGAAGATATTTCCTTTTTCACCATAGCCCTCTATGGGCTTCCAAATATCCCTTTGCCAATTCCACAAAACAGCCTTAGCGAAAGGCTTGAAGGAAAGATGTAACTCTGTGAGATGAATTAACAG
>JAKFHT010002722.1:0-14020 GCA_023783455.1 Erythrocebus patas | reverse complement strand
ATCACTTTGCAAATTCCACAAGAACAGTCTTAGCGAAAGGCTTCTTGAGGGAAAGCAGTAACTCAGAGATGAATTAACAGAACACAAAGCAGTTTCTCAAGCTTCTTTCCAGTTTTAACAGAAGATATTTCCTTTTCACCATAGCCTCTATGGGCTTCCAAATATCACTTTGCAAATTCCACAAGAACAGTCTTGAAAAGGAAATATCTTCCGTTCAAAACTGGAAAGAAGCTTTCTGAGAAACTGCTCTGTGTTCTGTTAATTCATCTCACAGAGTTACATCTTTCCTTCAAGAAGCCTTTCGCTAAAGCTGTTCTTGTGGAATTGGCAGAGTGATATTTGGAAGCCAATAGAGGGCTACGGTGAAAAAGGAAATAACTTCCGTTCAAAACTGGAAAGAAGCTTTCGGAGAAACTGTTCTGCGTTCTGTTAATTCACCTCACAGAGTTACATCTTTCCCTTCAAGAAGCCTTTCGCTAAGGCTGTTCTTGTGGAATTGGCAGAGTGATATTTGGAAGCCCATAGAGGGCTATGGTGAAAAAGGAAATATCTTCCTTTAAAACTGGAAAGAAGCTTTCTGAGAAACCCTTCTGTTTTCTGTTAATTCAACTCACAGAGTTACATCTTTCCTTCAAGAAGCCTTTCGCTAAGGCTGTTCTTGTGGAATTGGCAAAGGATATTTGGAAGCCCATAGAGGGCTATGGTGAAAAAGGAAATATCTTCCGTTCAAAACCGGAAAGAAGATTTCTGAGAAACTGCTCTGTGTTCTGTTAATTCATCTCACAGAGTTACATCTTTCCTACAAGAAGACTTTCTAAAGGCTGTTCTTGTGGAATTGACAAAGTGATATTTGGAAGCCCATAGAGGGCTACGGTGAAAAAGGAAATATCTTCCGTTCAAAACTGGAAAGAAGCTTTCTGAGAACTTCTGTGTTCTGTTAATTCATATCACAGAGTTACATCTTTCCTTCAAAACCTTCGCTAAGGCTGTTCTTGTGGAATTTGCAAAGGATATTTGGAAGCCCATAGAGGGCTATGGTGAATAAGGATATATCTTCCGTTTAAAACTGGAAAGAAGCTTTCTGAGAAACTGCTCTGTGTTCTGTTAATTCATCTCACAGAGTTACATCTTTCCTTCAAGAAGCCTTTCGCTAAGGCTGTTCTTGTGGAATTGGCAAAGGGATATTTGGAAGCCCATAGAGGCAATGGTGAAAAAGGAAATATCTTCCGTTCAAAACTGGAAAGAAGCTTTCTGAGAAACTGCTCTGTGTTCTGTTAATTCATCTCACAGAGTTACATCTTTCCCTTCAAGAAGCCTTTCGCTAAGGCTGTTCTTGTGGAATTGGCAAAGGGATATTTGGAAGCCCATAGAGGGCTACGGTGAAAAAGGAAATATCTTCCGTTCAAAACTGGAAAGAAGCATTCTGAGAAACTGCTCTGTGTTCTGTTAATTCATCTCACAGAGTTACATCTGTCCTTCAAGAAGCCTTTCGCTAAGGCTGTTCTTGTGGAAAGCAAGTGATATTTGGAAGCCCATAGAGGCCTAAGGTGAAAAAAGGAAATATCTTCCGTTCAAAACTGGAAAGAAGCTTTCTGAGAAACTGCTCTGTGTTCCGTTAATTCATCTCACAGAGTTACATCTTTCCTTCAAGCCTTTTCGCTAAGGCTGTTCTTGTGGAATTGGCAAAGTGATATTTGGAAGCCCATAGAGGGCTATGGTGAAAAAGGAAATATCTTCCGTTCAAAACTGGAAAGAAGCTTTCTGAGAAACTGCTCTGTGTTCTGTTAATTCATCTCACAGAGTTACATCTTTCCTTCAAGAAGTCTTTCGCTAAGGCTGTTCTTGTGGAATTGGCAAAGTGATATTTGGAAGCCCATAGAGGGCTATGGGAAAAAGGAATATCTTCCGTTCAAAACTGGAAAGAAGCTTTCTGAGAAACTGCTCTGTGTTCTGTTAATTCAAATCACAGAGTTACATCTTTCCCTTCAAGAAGGCTTTCGCTAAGGCTGTTCTTGTGGAATTGGCAAAGGGATATTTGGAAGCCCATAGAGGGCTATGGTGAAAAAAGGAAATATCTTCCGTTAAAACTGGAAAGAAGCTTTCTGAGAAAACCTTCTGTGTTCTGTTAATTCAACTCACAGAGTTACATCTTTCCTTCAAGAAGCCTTTCGCTAAGGCTGTTCTTGTGGAATTGGCAAAGGATATTTGGAAGCCCATAGAGGCTATGGTGAAAAAGGAAGTATCTTCCTTCAAAACCGGAAAGAAACTTTCTGAGAAACTGCTCTGTGTTCTGTTAATTCATCTCACAGAGTTACATCTTTCCTTCAAGAAGCCTTTCACTAAGGCTGTTCTTGTGGAATTGGAAAAGGATATTTGGAAGCCCATAGAGGGCTATAGTGAAAAGGAAATGTCTTCCGTTCAAAACCGGAAAGAAGCTTTCTGAGAAACTGCTCTGTGTTCTGTTAATTCATCTCACAGAGTTACATCTTTCCCTTCAAGAAGCCTTTCGCTAAGGCTGTTCTTGTGGAATTGGCAGAGTGATATTTGGAAGCCAATAGAGGGCTATGGTGAAAAGGAAATAACTTCCGTTCAAAACTTGAAAGAAGGTTTCTGAGAAACTGTTCTCTGTGTTCTGTTAATTCACCTCACAGAGTTACATCTTTCCCTTCAAGAAGCCTTTCGCTAAGGCTGTTCTTGTGGAATTGGCAGAGTGATATTTGGAAGCCCATAGAGGGCTATGGTGAAAAGGAAATATCTTCCTTTAAAAACTGGAAAGAAGCTTTCTGAGAAACCCTTCTGTTTTCTGTTAATTCAACTCACAGAGTTACATCTTTCCTTCAAGAAGTTTTTCGCTAAGGCTGTTCTTGTGGAATTGGCAAGGATATTTGGAAGCCCATAGAGGGCTATGGTGGGAAAAAGGAAACATCTTCCGCTCAAAACTGGAAAGAAGCTTTCTCAGAAACTGCTCTGTGTTCTGTTAATTCATCTCACAGAGTTACATCTTTCCCTTCAAGAAGCCTTTCGCTAAGGCTGTTCTTGTGGAATTGGCAAAGGGATATTTGGAAGCCCATGGAGGCCTATGGTGAAGAAGGAATATCTTCCGTTCAAAACTGGAAAGAAGCTTTCTGAGAAACTGCTCTGTGTTCTGTTAATTCATCTCACAGAGTTACATCTTTCCCTTCAAGAAGCCTTTCGCTAAGGCTGTTTTGTGGAATTAGCAAAGGGACATTTGGAAGCCCATAGAGGGCTATGGTGAAAAAGGAAATATCTTCCGTTCAAAACTGGATAGAAGCTTTGAGAAACTGCTCTGTGTTCTGTTAATTCATCTCAAGAGTTACATCTTTCCTTCAAGAAGCCTTTCGCTAAGGCTGTTCTTTGGAATTGGCAGAGTGATATTTGGAAGCCCATAGAGGGCTATGGTGAAAAACGAAATATCTTCCGTTCAAAACTGGAAAGACGCTTCCTGAGAAACGACTCTGTGTTCTGTTAATTCATCTCACAGAGTTACATCTTTCCCTTCAAGAAGCCTTTCGCTAAGGCTGTTCTTGTGGAATTGGCAGGTGATATTTGGAAATAGAGGGCTACGGTGAAAAAGGAAATATCTTCCGTTCAAAACTGGAAAGAAGCTTTCTGAGAAACTGCTCTGTGTTCTGTTAATTCATCTCACAGAGTTACATCTTTCCCTTCAAGAAGCCTTTCGCTAAGGCTGTTCTTGTGGAATTGGCAAAGGGATATTTGGAAGCCCAAAGAGGGCTATGGTGAAAAAGGAAGTATCTTCCGTTCAAAACTGAAAGAAGCTTTCTGAGAAACTGCTCTGTGTTCTGTTAATTCATCTCACATAGTTTCATCTTTCCCTTCAAGAAGTTTTCGCTAAGGCTGTTCTTGTGGAATTGGCAAAGGATATTTGGAAGCCCATAGAGGGCTATGGTGAAAAAGGAAATATCTTCCGTTCAAAACTGGAAAGAAGCTTTCTGAGAAACTGCTCTGTGTTCTGTTAATTCATCTCACAGAGTTACATCTTTCCCTTCAAGAAGCCTTTCGCTAAGGCTGTTCTTGTGGAATTGGCAGAGTGATATTTGGAACCCAATAGAGGGCTATGGTGAAAAAGGAAATATCTTTCGCTCAAAACTGGAAAGAAGCTTTCTGAGAAACCCTTCTGTTTTCTGTTAATTCAACTCACAGAGTTACATCTTACCTTCAAGAAGCCTTTCGCTAAGGCTGTTCTTGTGGAATTGGCAAAGGGATATTTGGAAGCCCATAGAGGGCTACGGAGAAAAAGGAAATATCTTCCGTTCAAAACTGGAAAGAAGCTTTCTGAGAAACTGCTCTGTGTTCTGTTAATTCATCTCACAGAGTTACATCTTTCCTTCAAGAATCCTTCGCTAAGGATGTTCTTGTGGAATTGGCAAAGTGATATTTGGAAGCCCATTGAGGGCTACGGTGAAAAAAGGAAACATCTTCAGTTCAAAACTGGAAAGAAGCTTTCTGAGAAACTGCTCTGTGTTCTGTTAATTCATCTCACAGAGTTACATCTTTCCCTTCAAGAAGCCTTTCGCTAAGTCTGTTCTTGTGGAATTGGCAAAGGATTATTTGGAAGCCCATAGAGGGCTATGTTGAAAAAGGAAATATCTTCCGTTCAAAGTGGAAAGAAGCTATCTGAGAAACTGCTCTGTGTTCTGTTAATTCATCTCACAGAGTTACATCTTTCCCTTCAAGAAGCCTTTTCGCTAAGGCTGTTCTTGTGGAATTGGCAAAGTGATATTTGGAAGCCCATAGATGGCTACGGGAAAAAGGAAATATCTTCCGCTCAAAACTGGAAAGAAGCTTTGAGAAACTGCTCTGTGTTCTGTTAATTCATCTCACAGAGTTACATCTTTCCCTTCAAGAAGCCTTGGCTAAGTCTGTTCTTGTGGAATTTGCAAAGTGATATTTGGAAGCCCATAGAGGGCTATGGTGAAAAAGGAAATATCTTCCGTTCAAAACTGAAAAGAAGCTTTCTGCGAAACTTCTCTGTGTTCTGTTAATTCATCTCACAGAGTTACATCTTTCCCTTCAAGAAGCCTTTCGCTAAGTCTGTTCTTGTGGAATTGGCAAAGTAATATTTGGAAGCCCATAGAGGGCTATGGTGAAAAAGGAAATAACTTCCGTTAAAAACTGGAAAGAAGCTTTCTGAGAAACCTTTCAGTTTTCTGTTAATTCAACTCACAGAGTTACATCTTTCCTTTCAAGAAGCCTGTCGTTAAGGCTGTTCTTGTGGAATTGGCAAAGGGATATTTGGAAGCCCATAGAGGGCTATTGTGAAAAAGGAAGTATCTTCCTTTCAAAACCGGAAAGAAGTTTTCTGAGAAACTGCTCTGTGTTCTGTTAATTCATCTCACAGAGTTACATCTTTCCCTTCAAGAAGCCTTTCGCTAAGGCTGTTCTTGTGGAATTGGGAATGTGATATTTGGAAGCCCATAGAGGGCTATGGGGAAAAAGGAAATATCTTCCTTTCAAAAATGTAAAGAAGCTTTCTGAGAAACTGTTCTGGTTTTGTTAATTCATCTCACAGAGTTACATCTTTCCCTTCAAGAAGTCTTTCGCTAAGGCTGTTCTTGTGGAATGGGCAAAGTGATATTTGGAAGCCCATAGAGGCCAAGATGAAAGGAAATATCTTCCGTTCAAAACTGGAAAGAAGCTTTCTGAGAAACTGTTCTGTGTTCTGTTAATTCATCTCACAGAGTTACATCTTTCCCTTCAAGAAGTCTTTCGCTAAGGCTGTTCTTGTGGAATGGGCAAAGTGATATTTGGAAGCCCATAGAGGTCTATGGTGAAAAAGTATATATCTTCCGCTTCAAAACCGGAAAGAAGCTTACTGAGAAACTGCTCTGTATTCTGTTAATTCATCTCACAGAGTTACATCTTTCCTTCAAGAAGCCTTTCGCTAAGGTTGTTCTTGTGGAATTGGCAAAGTGATATTTGGAAGCCCAGAGGCCTATGGTGAAAAAGGAAATATCTTCCGTTCTAAACTGGAAAGAAGCTTTCTGAGAAACTGCTCTGTGTTCTGTTAATTCATCTCACAGAGTTACATCTTTCCTTCAAGAAGGCTTTCGCTGAGGCTGTTCTTGTGGAATTGGTGAAGGGATATTTGGAAGCCCATAGAGGCTATGGTGAAAAGGAAATATCTTCCGCTCAAAACCGGAAAGAAGCTTACTGAGAAACTGCTCTGTGTTCTGTTAATTCATCTCACAGAGTTACATCTTTCCTTCAAGAAGCCTTTCGCTAAGGCTGTTCTTGTGGAATTGGCAAAGTGATATTTGGAAGCCCAGAGGGCTATGGTGAAAAAGGAAATATCTTCCGTTCAAAACTGGAAAGAAGCTTTCTGAGAAACTGCTCTGTGTTCTGTTAATTCATCTCAAAGAGTTACATCTTTCCCTTCAAGAAGCCTTTCGGTAAGGCTGTTCTTGTGGAATTGGCAGAGTGATATTTGGAAGCCCATAGAGGGCTATGGTGAAAAATGAAATATCTTCCGCTCAAAACTGAAAGAAGCTTCCTGAGAAACGACTCTGTGTTCTGTTAATTCATCTCACAGAGTTACATCTTTCCTTCAAGAAGCCTTTCGCTAAGGCTGTTCTTGTGGAATTGGCAGTGATATTTGGAAACCAATAGAGGGCTACGGTGAAAAGGAAATATCTTCCGTTCAAAACTGGAAAGAAGCTTTCTGAGAAACTGCTCTGTGTTCTGTTAATTCATCTCACAGAGTTACATCTTTCCCTTCAAGAAGCCTTTCGCTAAGGCTGTTCTTGTGGAATTTTCAAAGTGATATTTGGAATCCCAAAGAGGGCTATGGTGAAGAAGGAAATATCTTCCGTTCAAAACTGGAAAGAAGCTTTCTGAGAAACTGCTCTGTGTTCTGTTAATTCATCTCACAGAGTTACATCTTTCCTTCAAGAAGTCTTTCGCTAAGGCTGTTCTTGTGGAATTGGCAGAGTGATATTTGGAACCCAATAGAGGGCTATGGTGAAAAGGAAATATCTTTCGTTAAAACTGAAAGAAGCTTTCTGAGAAACTTCTGTGTTCTGTTAATTCATCTCACAGAGTTACATCTTTCCCTTCAAGAAGCCTTTCGCTAAGGCTGTTCTTGTGGAATTGGCAAAGGATATTTGGAAGCCCAAAGAGAGGGTATGGTGAAAAAGGAAATATCTTCCGTTCAAAACTGGAAAGAAGCTTTCTGAGAAACTGCTCTGTGTTCTGTTAATTCATCTCACAGAGTTACATCTTTCCTTCAAGAACCTTTCGCTAAGGCTGTTCTTGTGGAATTGGCAAAGTGATATTTGGAAGCCCATTGTGGGCTACGGTGAAAAGGAAATATCTTCAGTTCAAAACTGGAAAGAAGCTTTCTGAGAAACTGCTCTGTGTTCTGTTAATTCATCTCACAGAGTTACATCTTTCCCTTCAAGAAGCCTTTCGCTAAGTCTGTTCTTGTGGAATTGGCAAAGGATTATTTCGAAGCCCATAGAGGGCTATGTTGAAAAAGGAAATATCTTCCGCTCAAAAGTGGAAAGAAGCTATCTGAGAAACTGCTCTGTGTTCTGTTAATTCATCTCACAGAGTTACATCTTTCCCTTCAAGAAGCCTTTCGCTAAGGCTGTTCTTGTGGAATTGGCAAAGTGATATTTGGAAGCCCATAGATGGCTACGGGGAAAAAGGAAATATCTTCCGTTCAAAACTGGAAAGAAGCTTTTTGAGAAACTGCTCTGTGTTCTGTTAATTCATCTCACAGAGTTACATCTGTCCCTTCAAGAAGCCTTTCGCTAAGTTTGTTCTTGTGGAATTGGGTGATATTTGGAAGCCCATGGAGGCCTATGGTGAAAAAGGAAATATCTTCCATTCAAAACTGGAAAGAAGCTTTCTGAGAAACTGCTCTGTGTTCTGTTAATTCATCTCACAGAGTTACATCTTTCCCTTCAAGAGCCTTTCGCTAAGGCTGTTCTTATAGAATTGGCAAAGGATATTTGGAAACCCATAGAGGGCTATGGTGAAAAAGGAAATAACTTCCGTTCAAAACTGGAAAGAAGCTTTGAGAAACTGCTCTGTGTTCTGTTAATTCATCTCACAGAGTTACATCTTTCCCTTCAAGAAGCCTTTGGCTAAGTCTGTTCTTGTGGAATTTGCAAAGTGATATTTGGAAGCCCATAGAGGGCTACGGGGAAAAAGGAAATATCTTCCGTTCAAAACTGGAAAGTAGCTTTCTGAGAAACTGCTCTTTGTTCTGTTAATTCATCTCACAGAGTTACATCTTTCCCCTCAAGAAGCCTTTCGCTTAGGCTGTTCTTGTGGAATTGGCAAAGGGATATTTGGAAGCCCATAGAGGGCTATGGTGAAACAGGAAATATCTTCCGATCAAAAACGGAAAGAAGCTTTCTGAGAAACTGCTCTGTGTTCTGTTAATTCATCTCACAGAGTTACATCTTTCCCTTCAAGAAGCCTTTCGGTAAGGCTGTTCTTGTGGAATTGGCAAAGGGATATTTGGAAGCCCATAGATGGCTACGGGGAAAAAGGAAATATCTTACGTTGAAAACTGGAAAGAAGCTTTCTGAGAAACTGCTCTGTGTTCTGTTAATTCATCTCACAGAGTTACATCTTTCCCTTCAAGAAGGTTTTCGCTAAGGCAGTTCTTGTGGAATTGGCAAAGTGATATTTGGAAGGCCATAGAGGGCTATGGTGAAAAAGGAAATATCTTCCGTTCAAAACTGGAAAGAAGCTTTCTGAGAAACTGCTCTGTGTTCTGTTAATTCATCTCACAGAGTTACATCTTTCCTTCAAGAAGCCTTTCCCGCTAAGGCTGTTCTTGTGGAATTGGCAAAGGGATATTTCAAGCCCATAGAGGGCTATGGTGAAAAGGAAATATCTTCCGCTTCAAAACTGGAAAGAAGCTTTCTGAGAAACTGCTCTGTGTTCTGTTAATTCATCTCACAGAGTTACATCTTTCCTTCAAGAAGCCTTTCGCTAAGGCTGTTCTTGTGGAATTGGCAAAGTGATATTTGGAAGCCCATAGAGGGCTATGGTGAAAAAGGAAATATCTTCCTTTAAAAAAACTGGAAAGAAGCTTTCTGAGAAACTGCTTCTGTGTTCTGTTAATTCATCTCACAGAGTTACATCTTTCCTTCAAGGAAGCCTGTCGCTAAGGCTGTTCTTGTGGAATTGGCAAAGTGATATTTGGAAGCCCATAGAGGGCTATGGTGAAAAGGAAATATCTTCCTTTCAAAACCGAAAGAAGCTTCTGAGAAACTGCTCTGTGTTCTGTTAATTCATCTCACAGAGTTACATCTTTCCTTCAAGAAGCCTTTCCGCCAAGGCTGTTCTTGTGGAATTGGCAGAGTGATATTTGGAAGCCCATAGAGGGCTATGGTGAAAAAGGAAATCTTCCTTTCAAAACTGAAAGAAGCTTTCTGAAAACTGTTCTGTGTTCTGTTAATTCATCTCACAGAGTTACATCTTTCCTTCAAGAAGTCTTTCGCTAAGGCTGTTCTTTTGGAATTGGCAAAGTGATATTTGGAAGCCCATAGAGGGCTATGTGAAAAAGGAAATATCTTCCGTTCAAAACTGGAAAGAAGCTTTCTGAGAAACGACTCTGTGTTCTGTTAATTCATCTCACAGAGTTACATCTTTCCTTCAAGAAGTCTTTCGCTAAGGCTGTTCTTGTGGAATTGGCAAAGTGATATTTGGAAGCCCAATAGAGGGCTATGGTGAAAAGGAAATATCTTCCGTTCAAAACTGGAAAGAAGCTTTCTGAGAAACTGCTCTGTTTTCTGTTAATTCATCTCACAGAGTTACATCTTTCCCTTCAAGAAGCCTTTCGCTAAGGCTGTTCTTGTGGAATTGGCAAGGATATTTGGAAGCCCATAGAGGGCTACGGAGAAAAAGGAAATATCTTCCGCTCAAAACTGGAAAGAAGCTTTCTGAGAAACTGCTCTGTGTTCTGTTAATTCATCTCACAGAGTTACATCTTTCCTTCAAGAAGCCTTTCGCTAAGGCTGTTCTTGTGGAATTGGCAAAGTGATATTTGGAAGCCCATAGAGGGCTATGGTGAAAAAGGAAATATCTTCCGTTCAAAACTGGAAAGAAGCTTTCTGAGAAACTGCTCTGTGTTCTGTTAATTCATCTCACAGAGTTACATCTTTCCTTCAAGAAGCCTTCGCTAAGTCTGTTCTTGTGGAATTGGCAAAGGATATTTGGAAGCCCATAGAGGGCTATGGTGAAAAAGGAAATATCTTCCGCTTCAAAAGTGGAAAGAAGCTATCTGAGAAACTGCTCTGTGTTCTGTTAATTCATCTCACAGAGTTACATCTTTCCCTTCAAGAAGCCTTTCGCTAAGGCTGTTCTTGTGGAATTGGCAAAGTGATATTTGGAAGCCCATAGAGGGCTGGCTATGGTGAAAAAGGAAATATCTTCGTTCAAAACTGGAAAGAAGCTTTTGAGAAACTGCTCTGTGTTCTGTTAATTCATCTCACAGAGTTACATCTGTCCTTCAAGAAGCCTTCGCTAAGGCTGTTCTTGTGGAATTGGCAAGAGTGATATTTGGAAGCCCATAGAGGCTATGGTGAAAAAGGAAATATCTTCCATTCAAAACTGGAAAGAAGCTTTCTGAGAAACTGCTCTGTGTTCTGTTAATTCATCTCACAGAGTTACATCTTTCCCTTCAAGAAGCCTTCGCTAAGGCTGTTCTTGTGGAATTGGCAAAGGATATTTGGAAGCCCATAGAGGGCTATGGTGAAAAAGGAAATATCTTCCGCTCAAAACTGGAAAGAAGCTTGAGAAACTGCTCTGTGTTCTGTTAATTCATCTCACAGAGTTACATCTTTCCTTCAAGAAGCCTTTGGCTAAGGCTGTTCTTGTGGAATTGGCAAAGTGATATTTGGAAGCCCATAGAGGGCTACGGTGAAAAGGAAATATCTTCCGTTCAAAACTGGAAAGAAGCTTTCTGAGAAACTGCTCTGTGTTCTGTTAATTCATCTCACAGAGTTACATCTTTCCCTTCAAGAAGCCTTTCGCTTAAGGCTGTTCTTGTGGAATTGGCAAAGGATATTTGAAGCCCATAGAGGGCTATGGTGAAAAAGGAAATATCTTCCGTTCAAAACTGGAAAGAAGCTTTCTGAGAAACTGCTCTGTGTTCTGTTAATTCATCTCACAGAGTTACATCTTTCCCTTCAAGAAGCCTTTCGATAAGGCTGTTCTTGTGGAATTGGCAAAGGATATTTGGAAGCCCATAGAGGCTACGGGAAAAAGGAAATATCTTCACGTCAAAACTGGAAAGAAGCTTTCTGAGAAACTGCTCTGTGTTCTGTTAATTCATCTCACAGAGTTACATCTTTCCTTCAAGAAGGTTTCGCTAAGGCAGTTCTTGTGGAATTGGCAAAGTGATATTTGGAAGCCATAGAGGGCTATGGTGAAAAGGAAATATCTTCCGCTCAAAACTGGAAAGAAGCTTTCTGAGAAACTGCTCTGTGTTCTGTTAATTCATCTCACAGAGTTACATCTTTCCTTCAAGAAGCCTTTCGCTAAGGCTGTTCTTGTGGAATTGGCAAGGGATATTTGGAAGCCCATAGAGGGCTATGGTGAAAAAGGAAATATCTTCCGCTTCAAAACTGAAAGAAGCTTTCTGAGAAACTGCTCTGTGTTCTGTTAATTCATCTCACAGAGTTACATCTTTCCTTCAAGAAGCCTTTCGCTAAGGCTGTTCTTGTGGAATTGGCAAAGTGATATTTGGAAGCCCATAGAGGGCTATGGTGAAAAGGAAATATCTTCCTTTCAAAACTGGAAAGAAGCTTGAGAAACCCTTCTCTGTGTTCTGTTAATTCATCTCACAGAGTTACATCTTTCCTTCAAGAAGCCTTTCGCTAAGGCTGTTCTTGTGGAATTGGCAAAGGTGATATTTGGAAGCCCAATAGAGGGCTACGGTGAAAAAGGAAATATCTTCCTTTCAAAACCGGAAAGAAGCTTGAGAAACTGCTCTGTGTTCTGTTAATTCATCTCACAGAGTTACATCTTTCCTTCAAGCCTTTTCGCTAAGGCTGTTCTTGTGGAATTGGCAAGGTGATATTTGGAAGCCCATAGAGGGTATGGTGAAAAGGAAATATCTTCCGCTCAAAACTGGAAAGAAGCTTTCTGAGAAACTGCTCTGTGTTCTGTTAATTCATCTCACAGAGTTACATCTTTCCTTCAAGAAGCCTTTCGCTAAGGCTGTTCTTGTGGAATTGGCAAAGGTGATATTTGGAAGCCCATAGAGGCTATGGTGAAAAAGGAAATATCTTCCGTTCAAAACTGGAAAGAAGCTTTCTGAGAAACTGCTCTGTGTTCTGTTAATTCATCTCACAGAGTTACATCTTTCCTTCAAGAAGCCTTTCGCTAAGGCTGTTCTTGTGGAATTGGCAAAGGATATTTGGAAGCCCAATAGAGGGCTATGGTGAAAAGGAAATATCTTCGCTCAAAACTGGAAAGAAGCTTTCTGAGAAACTGCTCTGTGTTCTGTTAATTCATCTCACAGAGTTACATCTTTCCTTCAAGAAGCCTTTCGCTAAGGCTGTTCTTGTGGAATTGGCAAAGGATATTTGGAAGCCCATAGAGGGCTATGGTGAAAAGGAATATCTTCCGCTCAAAACTGGAAAGAAGCTTTCTGAGAAACTGCTCTGTGTTCTGTTAATTCATCTCACAGAGTTACATCTTTCCCTTCAAGAAGCTTTCGCTAAGGCTGTTCTTGTGGAATTGGCAAGGATATTTGGAAGCCCATAGAGGGCTATGGTGAAAAAGGAAATATCTTCCGTCAAAACTGGAAAGAAGCTTTCTGAGAAACTGCTCTGTGTTCTGTTAATTCATCTCACAGAGTTACATTTTCCCTTCAAGAAGCTTTCGCTAAGGCTGTTCTTGTGGAATTGGCAAAGGATATTTGGAAGCCCATAGAGGGCTATGGTGAAAAAGGAAATATCTTCCGTTCAAAACTGGAAAGAAGCTTTGAGAAACTGCTCTGTGTTCTGTTAATTCATCTCACAGAGTTACATCTTTCCTTCAAGAAGCCTTTCGCTAAGGCTGTTCTTGTGGAATTGGCAAAGTGATATTTGGAAGCCCATAGAGGGCTACGGGGAAAAAGGAAATATCTTCCGCTTCAAAACTGGAAAGAAGCTTCTGAGAAACTGCTCTGTGTTCTGTTAATTCATCTCACAGAGTTACATCTTTCCCTTCAAGAAGCCTTTCGCTAAGTCTGTTCTTGTGGAATTGGCAAAGTGATATTTGGAAGCCCATAGAGGGCTACGGTGAAAAAGGAAATATCTTCCGCTCAAAACTGGAAAGAAGCTTTTTGAGAAACTGCTCTGTGTTCTGTTAATTCATCTCACAGAGTTACATCTTTCCCTTCAAGAAGCCTTTCGCTAAGGCTGTTCTTGTGGAATTGGCAAGGTGATATTTGGAAGCCCATGGAGGCTATGGTGAAAAAGGAAATATCTTCCGCTCAAAACTGGAAAGAAGCTTTTTGAGAAACTGCTCTGTGTTCTGTTAATTCATCTCACAGAGTTACATCTTTCCTTCAAGAAGCCTTCGCTAAGGCTGTTCTTATGGAATTGGCAAAGGATATTTGGAAGCCCATAGAGGCTATGGTGAAAAAGGAAATATCTTCCGTTCAAAACTGGAAAGAAGCTTTCTGAGAAACTGCTCTGTGTTCTGTTAATTCATCTCACAGAGTTACATCTTTCCTCAAGAAGCCTTTCGCTAAGTCTGTTCTTGTGGAATTGGCAAAGGATATTTGGAAGCCCATAGAGGGCTATGGTGAAAAAGGAAATATCTTCCGCTCAAAACTGGAAAGAAGCTTTCTGAGAAACTTTCTTGTTCTGTTAATTCATCTCACAGAGTTACATCTTTCCCTTCAAGAAGTTTTCGCTAGGCTGTTCTTGTGGAATTGGCAGGATATTTGGAAGCCCATAGAGGGCTATGGTGAAAAGGAAATATCTTCCGTTCAAAAACGGAAAGAAGCTTTCTGAGAAACTGCTCT
>JAKFHT010002721.1:0-14026 GCA_023783455.1 Erythrocebus patas | reverse complement strand
TTTTCCAGTTTTGAACGGAAGATATTTCCTTTGTCACCATAGCCCTCTAAGGGCTACAAATATCACTTTGCCAATTCCACAAGAACAGCCTTAGCGAAAGGCTTCTTCAAGGGAAAGATGTAACTCTGTGAGATGAATTAACAGAACACAGAGCAGTTTCTCAGAAATCTTCTTTCCAGTTTTGAACGGAAGATATTTCCTTTTTCACCATAGCCCTCTATGGGCTTCCAAATATCCCTTTGCCAATTCCACAAGAACAGCCTTAGCGAAAGGCTTCTTGAAGGGAAAGATGTAACTCTGTGACTTGAATTAACAGAACACAGAGCAGTTTCTCAGAAAGCTTCCTTCCAGTTTTGAACGGAAGATATTTCCTTTTTCACCATAGCCTTCTATGAGCTTCCAAATATCCCTTTCCCAATTCCACAAGAACAGCCTTAGCGAAAGGCTTCTTAAAGGGAAAGATGTAACTCTGTGAGATGAATTAACAGAACACACAGCAGTTTCTCAAAAAGGGTCTTTCCTGTTTTGAACGGAAGATATTTCCTTTTTCACCATAGCCGTCTATGGGCCTCCAAATATCAATTTGCGAATTCCACAAGAACAGCCCTAGAGAAAGGCTTCTGAAGGGAAAGATGTAACTCTGTGGGATGAATTCACAGAACACAGAGCAGTTTCTCAGAAAGCTTCTTCCAGTTTTGAACGGAAGATATTTCCTTTTTCACCATAGCCCTCTATGGGCTTCCAAATATCCCTTTGCCAATTCCACAAGAACAGCCTTAGCGAAAGGCTTCTTGAAGGGAAAGATGTAACTCTGTGAGATGAATTCACAGAACTCAGAGCAGTTTCTCAGAAAGCTTCTTTCCAGTTTTGAACGGAAATATTTCCTTTTTCACCATAGCCCTCTATGGGGTTCCAAATATCCCTTTGCCAATTCCACAAGAACAGCCTTAGCGAAAGGCTTCTTGAAGGGAAAGATGTAACTCTGTGAGATGAATTAACAGAACACAGAGCAGTTTCTCAGAAACTTCTTTCCAGTTTTGAACGGAAGATATTTCCTTTTTCACCATATCCCTCTATGGGCTTCCAAATATCCCTTTGCCAATTCCACAAGAACAGCCTTAGCGAAAGGCTTCTTGAAGGGAAAGATGTAACTCTGTGTGATGAATTAACTGGACACAGAGCAATTTCTCAGAAAGCTTTTTTCCAGTTTTGAACGGAAGATATATCCTTTTCACGGTAGCCCTCTATGGGCTTCCAAATATCCCATTGCCAATTCCACAAGAACAGCCTTAGCGAAAGGCTTCTTGAAGGGAAAGATGTAACTCTGTGACATGAATTCACAGAACACAGAGCAGTTTCTCAGAAAGCTTCTTTCCAGTTTTGAACGGAAGATATTTCCTTTTTCACCATAGCCCTCTATGGGGTTCCAAATATCCTTTGCCAATACCACAAGCACAGCCTTAGCGAAAGGCTTCTTGAAGGAAAGATGTAACTCTGTGAGATGAATTAACAGAACACAGAGTAGTTTCTCAGAAAGCTTCTTTCCAGTTTTGAACGGAAGATATTTCCTTTTCACCATAGCCTCTAGGGGCTTCCAAATATCATTGCTAATTCCACAAGAACAGCCTTAGCGAAAGGCTTCTTGAAGGAAAGATGTAACTCTGTGACATGAATTAACAGAACACAGAGGAGTTTCTCAGAAAGCTTCTTTCCAGTTTTGAACGGAAGATATTTCCTTTTCACCGTAGCCTCTAAGGGCTACAAATATCACTTTGCCAATTCCACAAGAACAGCCTTAGCAAAGGCTTCTTGAAGGAAAGATGTAACTCTGTGAATGAATTAACAGAACACAGAGCAGTTTCTCAGAAAGCTTCCTTCCGGTTTTGAACGGAAGATATTTCCTTTTCACCATAGCCTCTATGGGCTTCCAAATATCCTTTGCCAATTGCACAAGAACAGCCTTAGCGAAAGGCTTTTGAAGGGAAAGATGTAACTCTGTGAGATGAATTCACAGAACACAGAGCAGTTTCTCAGAAAGCTTCTTTCCAGTTTTGAACGGAAGATATTTCCTTTTCACCATAGCCCTCACGGGCTTCTAACTACCACTTTGCCAATTCCACAAGAACAGCCTCAGCGAAAGGCTTCTTGCAGGAAGATGTAACTCTGTGACATGAATTAACAGAACACAAAGCAGTTTCTCAGAAAGCTTCCTTCCAGTTTTGAACGGAAGATATTTCCTTTTCACCATAGCCCTCTATTAGCTTCCAAATATCCCTTTGCCAATTCCACAAGAACTGCCTTAGCGAAAGGCTTGAAGGAAAGATGTAACTATGTGAGATGAATTAACAGAACACACAGTAGTTTCTCACAAAGCGTCTTTCCTGTTTTGAACGGAAGATATTTCCTTTTCACCATAGCCGTCTATGAGCCTCCAAATATCACTTTGAATTCCACAAGAACAGCCCTAGCGAAAGGCTTCTTGAAGGAAAGATGTAACTCTGTGAGATGAATTAAGAGAACACAGAGCAGTTTCTCAGAAAGCTTCTTTCCAGTTTTGAACGGAAGATATTTCATTCTTCAAAGGAGCACTCTATGGGCTTCCAAATATCCCTTTGCCAATTGCACAAGAACAGCCTTAGCGAAGGCTTTTGAAGGAAGATGTAACTCTGTGAGATGAATTCACAGAACACAGAGCAGTTTCTCAGAAAGCTTCTTTGCAGTTTTCAACGCAAGATGTTTCCTTTTCACCAAAGACCTCTATGGGGTTCCAAATATCCTTTGCCAATTCCACAAGAACAGCCTTAGCAAAGGCTTCTTGAAGGGAAAGATGTAACTCTGTGAGATGAATTCACAGAACACAGAGCAGTTTCTCAGAAAGCTTCTTTCCAGTTTTGAACGGAAGATATTACCTTTTTCACCACAGCCCTCTAGGGGCTTCGAAATATATCTTTCCCAATTCCACAAGAACAGCCTTAGCGAAAGGCTTCTTGAAGGGAAAGATGTAACTCTGTGAGATGAATTAACAGAACACAGAGCAGTTTCTCAGAAAGCTTCTTTGCAGTTTTGAAAGGAAGATATTTCCTTTTTCACCGTAGCCCTCTATGGACTTCCAAATATCCCTTTGCCAATTACACAAGAAAAGCCTTAGCCAAAGGCTTCTTGAAGGGAAAGATGTAACTCTGTGAGATGAATTAACAGAACACAGAGCAGTTTCTCAGAAAGCTTCTTTCCAGGATTGAACGGAAGTTATTTACTTTTTTACCATAGCCCTCTATGGGCTTCCAAATATCCCTTTCCCAATTCCACAAGAACAGCCTTAGCGAAAGGCTTCTTGAAGGGAAAGATGTAACTCTGTGAGATGAATTAACAGAACACACAGCAGTTTCTCATAAAGGGTCTTTCCTGTTTTGAACGGAAGATATTTCCTTATTCACCATAGCCGTCTATGGGCCTCCAAATATCCCTTTGCGAATTCCACAAGAACCGCCCTAGCGAAAGGCTTCTGAAGGGAAAGATGTAACTCTGTGAGATGAATTCACAGAACACAGAGCAGTTTCTCAGAAAGCTTCTTTCCAGTTTTGAAAGGAAGATATTTCCTTTTTCACCTTAGCCCTCTATGGGCTTCCAAATATCCCATTGCCAATTCCACAAGAACAGCCTTAGCGAAAGGCTTCTTGAAGGGAAAGATGTAACTCTGTGAGATGAATTAACAGAACACAGAGCAGTTTCTCAGAAAGATTCTTTCCAGTTTTGAACGGAAGATATTTCCTTTTCACCATAGCCCTCTATGGGCTTCCAAATATCCTTTGCCAATTCCACAAGAACAGCCTTAGCGAAAGGCTTCTTGAAGGGAAAGATGTAACTCTGTGAGATGAATTCACAGAACACAGAGCAGTTTCTCAGAAAGCTTCTTTCCAGTTTTGAACGGAAGATATTTCCTTTTCACCATAGCCCTCTATGGGCTTCCAAATATCCCTTTGCCAATTCCACAAGAACAGCCTTAGCGAAAGGCTTCTTGAAGGGAAAGATGTAACTCTGTGAGATGAATTAACAGACCACAGAGCAGTTTCTCAGAAAGCTTCTTTCCAGTTTTGAACGGAAGATATTTCCTTTTTCACCATAGCCCTCTACGGGCTTCCAAATATCCCTTTGCCAATTCCACAAGAACAGCCTTAGCGAAAGGCTTCTTGAAGGGAAAGTTGTAACTCTGTGAGATGAATTCACAGAAAAGAGAGCAGTTTCTCAGAAAGCTTCTTTCAAGTTTTGATCGGAAGATATTTCCTTTTTCACCATAGCCCTCTATGGGCTTCCAAATATCCCTTTGCCAATTCCACAAGAACAGCCTTAGCGAAAGGCTTCTTGAAGGGAAAGATGTAACTCTGTGAGATGAATTCACAGAACAGAGAGCAGTTTCTCAAGCTTCTTTCCAGTTTTGAACGGAATATATTTCCTTTTTCACCATAGCTCTCTATGGGCTTCCAAATATCCCTTTCCAATTCCACAAGAACAGCCTTAGTGAAAGGCTTTTGAAGGAACGATGTAACTCTGTGAGATGAATTAACAGAACACAGAGCATTTTCCCAGAAAGCTTCTTTCCAGTTTTGAACGGAAGATATTTCCTTTTTCACCATACCCTCTGTGGGCTTCCAAATATCCCTTTGCAATTCCACAAGAACAGCCTTAGCGAAAGGCTTCTTGAAGGGAAAGATGTAACTCTGTGAGATGAATTAACAGAACACACAGCAGTTTCT
Organism: Erythrocebus patas; assembly: GCA_023783455.1. NCBI lineage: Eukaryota > Metazoa > Chordata > Mammalia > Primates > Cercopithecidae > Erythrocebus > Erythrocebus patas. The sequence continues at coordinate 9,275 of JAKFHT010002721.1, read as the reverse complement.
CAAAAAGGGTCTTTCCTGTTTTGAACGGAAGATATTTCCTTTTTCACCATAGCCGTCTATGGGCCTCCAAATATCCCTTTGCAAATTCCACAAGAACAGGCCTAGCGAAAGGCTTCTGAAGGGAAAGTTGTAACTCTGTGTGATGAATTAACAGAACACAGAGCAGTTTCTCAGAAAGCCTGTTTCCAGTTTTGAACGGAAGATATCTCCTTTTTTCACCATAGCCTCTATGGGCTTCCAAATATCCATTGCCAATTCCACAAGAACAGCCTTAGCGAAAGGCTTGAAGGAAAGATGTAACTCTGTGAGATGAATTAACAGAACACAGAGCAGTTTCTCAGAAAGCTTCTTTCCAGTTTTGAACGGAAGATATTTCCTTTTTCACCATAGCCGTCTGTGGGCTTCCAAATATCCCTTTGCCAATTCCACAAGAACAGCCTTAGCGAAAGGCTTCTTGAAGGGAAAGATGTAACTCTGTGAGATGAATTAACAGAACACACAGCAGTTTCTCAGAAAGCGTCTTTCCTGTTTTGAAGGGAAGATATTTCCTTTTTCACCATAGCCGTCTATGGGCCTCCAAATATCACTTTGCGAATTCCACAAGAACAGCCCTAGCGAAAGGCTTCTTGAAGGGAAAGATGTAACTCTGTGAAATGATTTAACAGAACACAGAGCAGTTTCTCAGAAAGCTTCTTTCCAGTTTTGAACGGAAGATATTGGGTTTTTCACCGTAGCCCTCTAAGGGCTACAAATATCACTTTGCCAATTCCACAAGAACAGCCTTAGCAAAGGCTTCTTGAAGGGAAAGATGTAACTCTGTGAATGCATTAACAGAACACAGAGCAGTTTCTCAGAAAGCTTCCTTCCGGTTTTGAACGGAAGATATTTCCTTTTTCACCATAGCCCTCTATGGGCTTCCAAATATCCCTTTGCCAATTGCACAAGAACAGCCTTAGCGAAAGGCTTCTTGAAGGGAAAGATGTAACTCTGTGAGATGAATTCACAGAACACAGAGCAGTTTCTCAGAAAGCTTCTTTCCAGTTTTGAACGGAAGATATTTCCTTTTTCACCATAGCCCTCTACGGGCTTCTAACTACCACTTTGCCAATTCCACAAGAGCAGCCTCAGCGAAAGGCTTCTTGCAGGGAAGATGTAACTCTGTGACATGAATTAACAGAACACAAAGCAGTTTCTCAGAAAGCTTCCTTCCAGTTTTGAACGGAAGATATTTCCTTTTTCACCATAGCCCTCTATTAGCTTCCAAATATCCCTTTGCCAATTCCACAAGAACAGCCTTAGCGAAAGGCTTCTTGAAGGGAAAGATGTAACTATGTGAGATGAATTAACAGAACACACAGTAGTTTCTCACAAAGCGTCTTTCCTGTTTTGAACGGAAGATATTTCCTTTTTCACCATAGCCGTCTATGAGCCTCCAAATATCACTTTGCGAATTCCACAAGAACAGCCCTAGCGAAAGGCTTCTTGAAGGGAAAGATGTAACTCAGTGAGATGAATTAAGAGAACACAGAGCAGTTTCTCAGAAAGCTTCTTTCCAGTTTTGAACGGAAGATATTTCATTCTTCAAAGGAGCACTCTATGGGCTTCCAAATATCCCTTGCCAATTGCACAAGAACAGCCTTAGCGAAAGGCTTCTTGAAGGGAAAGATGTAACTCTGTGAGATGAATTCACAGAACACAGAGCAGTTTCTCAGAAAGCTTCTTTGCAGTTTTCAACGCAAGATGTTTCCTTTTTCACCAAAGACCTCTATGGGGTTCCAAATATCCCTTTGCCAATTCCACAAGAACAGCCTTAGCAAAAGGCTTCTTGAAGGGAAAGATGTAACTCTGTGAGATGAATTCACAGAACACAGAGCAGTTTCTCAGAAAGCTTCTTTCCAGTTTTGAACGGAAGATATTACCTTTTTCACCACAGCCCTCTAGGGGCTTCGAAATATATCTTTCCCAATTCCACAAGAACAGCCTTAGCGAAAGGCTTCTTGAAGGGAAAGATGTAACTCTGTGAGATGAATTCACAGAACACAGAGCAGTTTCTCAGAAAGCTTCTTTGCAGTTTTGAAAGGAAGATATTTCCTTTTTCACCGTAGCCCTCTATGGGCTTCCAAATATCCCTTTGCCAATTACACAAGAAAAGCCTTAGCCAAAGGCTTCTTGAAGGGAAAGATGTAACTCTGTGAGATGAATTAACAGAACACAGAGCAGTTTCTCAGAAAGCTTCTTTCCAGGATTGAACGGAAGTTATTTACTTTTTTACCATAGCCCTCTATGGGCTTCCAAATATCCCTTTCCCAATTCCACAAGAACAGCCTTAGCGAAAGGCTTCTTGAAGGGAAAGATGTAACTCTGTGAGATGAATTAACAGAACACACAGCAGTTTCTCATAAAGGGTCTTTCCTGTTTTGAACGGAAGATATTTCCTTTTTCACCATAGCCGTCTATGGGCCTCCAAATATCCCTTTGCGAATTCCACAAGAACCGCCCTAGCGAAAGGCTTCTGAAGGGAAAGATGTAACTCTGTGAGATGAATTCACAGAACACAGAGCAGTTTCTCAGAAAGCTTCTTTCCAGTTTTGAAAGGAAGATATTTCCTTTTTCACCTTAGCCCTCTATGGGCTTCCAAATATCCCATTGCCAATTCCACAAGAACAGCCTTAGCGAAAGGCTTCTTGAAGGGAAAGATGTAACTCTGTGAGATGAATTAACAGAACACAGAGCAGTTTCTCAGAAAGATTCTTTCCAGTTTTCAACGGAAGATATTTCCTTTTTCACCATAGCCCTCTATGGGCTTCCAAATATCCCTTTGCCAATTCCACAAGAACAGCCTTAGCGAAAGGCTTCTTGAAGGGAAAGATGTAACTCTGTGAGATGAATTCACTGAACACAGAGCAGTTTCAGAAAGCTTCTTTCCAGTTTTGAACGGAAGATATTTCCTTTTAACCATCGCCTCTACGGGCTTCCAAATATCCTTTGCCAATTCCACAAGAACAGCCTTAGCAAAGGCTTCTTGAAGGAAAGATGTAACTCTGTGAGATGAATTAACAGACCACAGAGCAGTTTCTCAGAAAGCTTCTTTCCAGTTTTGAACGGAAGATATTTCCTTTTTCACCGTAGCCCTCTACGGGCTTCCAAATATCCCTTTGCCAATTCCACAAGAACAGCCTTAGCGAAAGGCTTCTTGAAGGGAAAGTTGTAACTCTGTGAGATGAATTCACAGAAAAGAGAGCAGTTTCTCAGAAAGCTTCTTTCAAGTTTTGATCGGAAGATATTTCCTTTTTCACCATAGCCCTCTATGGGCTTCCAAATATCCCTTTGCCAATTCCACAAGAACAGCCTTAGCGAAAGGCTTCTTGAAGGGAAAGATGTAACTCTGTGAGATGAATTCACAGAACAGAGAGCAGTTTCTCAGAAAGCTTCTTTCCCGTTTTGAACGGAATATATTTCCTTTTTCACCATAGCTCTCTATGGGCTTCCAAATATCCCTTTCCCAATTCCACAAGAACAGCCTTAGCGAAAGGCTTCTTGAAGGGAACGATGTAACTCTGTCAGATGAATTAACAGAACACAGAGCATTTTCTCAGAAAGCTTCTTTCCAGTTTTGAACGGAAGATAATTCCTTTTTCACCATAGCCCTCTGTGGGCTTCCAAATATCCCTTTGCAATTCTACAAGAACAGCCTTAGCGAAAGGCTTCTTGAAGGGAAAGATGTAACTCTGTGAGATGAATTAACAGAACACACAGCAGTTTCTCAGAAAGCTTCTTTCCTTTTTTGAACGGAAGATATTTCCTTTTTCACCATAGCCGTCTATGGGCCTCCAAATATCCCTTTGCGAATTCCACAAGAACAGGCCTAGCGAAAGGCTTCTGAAGGGAAAGATGTAACTCTGTGTGATGAATTAACAGAACACAGAGCAGTTTCTCAGAAAGCTTCTTTCCAGTTTTGAACGGAAGATATCTCCTTTTTCACCGTAGCCCTCTATGGGCTTCCAAATATCCCATTGCCAATTCCACAAGAACAGCCTTAGCGAAAGGCTTCTTGAAGGGAAACATGTAACTCTGTGAGATGAATTAACAGAACACAGAGCAGTTTCTCAGAAAGCTTCTTTCCAGTTTTGAACGGAAGATATTTCCTTTTTCACCATAGCCGTCTGTGGGCTTCCAAATATCCCTTTGCCAATTCCACAAGAACAGCCTTAGCGAAAGGCTTCTTGAAGGGAAAGATGTAACTCTGTGAGATGAATTAACAGAACACACAGCAGTTTCTCAGAAAGCGTCTTTCCTGTTTTGAAGGGAAGATATTTCCTTTTTCACCATAGCCGTCTATGGGCCTCCAAATATCACTTTGCGAATTCCACAAGAACAGCCCTAGCGAAAGGCTTCTTGAAGGGAAAGATGTAACTCTGTGAAATGATTTAACAGAACACAGAGCAGTTTCTCAGAAAGCTTCTTTCCAGTTTTGAACGGAAGATATTTCATTTTTCACCATTGCCCTCTATGGGCTTCCAAATATCCCTTTGCCAATTCCACAAGAACAGCCTTAGCCAAAGGCTTCTTGAAGGGAAAGATGTAACTCTGTGAGATGAATTCACAGAACACAGAGCAGTTTCTCAGAAAGCTTCTTTCCAGTTTTGAACGGAAGATATTTCCTTTTTCACCATAGCCCTCTATGGGCTTCCAAATATCCCTTTGCCAATTCCACAAGAACAGCCTTAACAAAAGGCTTCTTGAAGGGAAAGATGTAACTCTGTGAGATGAATTCACAGAACACAGAGCAGTTTCTCAGAAAGCTTCTTTCCAGTTTTGAACGGAAGATATTTCCTTTTTCACCATAGCCCTCTACGGGCTTCTAAATACCACTTTGCCAATTCCACAAGAACAGCCTTAGCGAAAGGCTTCTTGCAGGGAAGATGTAACTCTGTGACATGAATTAACAGAACACAAAGCAGTTTCTCAGAAAGCTTCCTTCCAGTTTTGAACGGAAGATATTTCCTTTTTCACCATAGCCCTCTATTAGCTTCCAAATATCCCTTTGCCAATTCCACAAGAACAGCCTTAGCGAAAGGCTTCTTGAAGGGAAAGATGTAACTCTGTGAGATGAATTAACAGAACACACAGCAGTTTCTCAGAAAGCTTCTTTCCAGTTTTGAACGGAAGATATTTCCTTTTTCACCATAGCCGTCTATGGGCCTCCAAATATCACTTTGCGAATTCCACAAGAACAGCCCTAGCGAAAGGCTTCTGAAGGGAAAGATGTAACTCTGTGGGATGAATTCACAGAACACAGAGCAGTTTCTCAGAAAGCTTCTTTCCAGTTTTGAACGGAAGATATTTCCTTTTTCACCATAGCCTCTATGGGGTTCCAAATATCCCTTTGCCAATTCCACAAGAACAGCCTTAGCGAAAGGCTTCTTCAAGGGAAAGATGTAACTCTGTGAGATGAATTAACAGAACACAGAGCAGTTTCTCAGAAAGCTTCTTTCCAGTTTTGAACGGAAGATATTTCCTTTTTCACCATAGCCCTCTATGGGCTTCCAAATATCCCTTTGCCAATTCCACAAGAACAGACTTAGCGAAAGGCTTCTTGAAGGGAAAGATGTAACTCTGTGAGATGAATTAACAGAACACAGAGCATTTTCTCAGAAAGCTTTCCAGTTTTGAACGGAAGATATTTCCTTTTTCACCATAGCCCTCTATGGGCTTCCAAATATCCCTTTGCCAATTCCACAAGAACAGCCTTAGCGAAAGGCTTCTTGAAGGGAAAGATGTAACTCTGTGAGATGAATTAACAGAACACACAGCAGTTTCTCAGAAAGCGTCTTTCCTGTTTTGAACGGAAGATATTTCCTTTTTCACCATAGCCGTCTATGGGCCTCCAAATATCCCTTTGCCAATTCCACAAGAACAGGCCTAGCGAAAGGCTTCTGAAGGGAAAGATGTAACTCTGTGTGATGAATTAACAGAACACAGAGCAGTTTCTCAGAAAGCTTTTTTCCAGTTTTGAACGGAAGATATATCCTTTTTCACGGTAGCCCTCTATGGGCTTCCAAATATCCCATTGCCAATTCCACAAGAACAGCCTTAGCGAAAGGCTTCTTGAAGGGAAAGATGTAACTCTGTGAGATGAATTCACAGAACATAGAGCAGTTTCTCAGAAAGCTTCTTTCCAGTTTTGAACGGAAGATATTTCCTTTGTCACCATAGCCCTCTATGGGGTTCCAAATATCCCTTTGCCAATTCCACAAGCACAGCCTTAGCGAAAGGCTTCTTGAAGGGAAAGATGTAACTCTGTGACATGAATTAACAGAACACAGAGCAGTTTCTCAGAAAGCTTCCTTCCAGTTTTGAACGGAAGATATTTCCTTTTTCACCATAGCCTTCTATGAGCTTCCAAATATCCCTTTGCCAATTCCACAAGAACAGCCTTAGCGAAAGGCTTTTTGAAGGGAATGATGTAACTCTGTGAGATGAATTCACAGAACACAGAGCAGTTTCTCAGAAAGCTTCTTTCCAGTTTTGAACGGAAGATATTTCCTTTTTCACCATAGCCCTCTATGGGTTTCCAAATATCCCTTTCCCAATTCCACAAGAACAGCCTTAGCGAAAGGCTTCTTGAAGGGAAAGATGTAACTCTGTGAGATGAATTAACAGAACACAGAGCATTTTCTCCGAAAGCTTCTTTCCAGTTTTGAACGGAAGATATTTCCTTTGTCACCATAGCCCTCTATGGGCTTCCAAATATCCCTTTCCCAATTCCACAAGAACAGCCTTAGCGAAAGGCTTCTTGAAGGGAAAGATGTAACTCTGTGAGATGAATTAACAGAACACAGAGCAGTTTCTCAGAAAGCTTCTTTCCAGTTTTGAACGGAAGATATTTCCTTTTTCACCATAGCCCTCTACGGGCTTCTAAATACCACTTTGCCAATTCCACAAGAACAGCCTTAGCGAAAGGCTTCTTGCAGGGAAGATGTAACTCTGTGACATGAATTAACAGAACACAGAGCAGTTTCTCAGAAAGCTTCCTTCCAGTTTTGAACGGAAGATATTTCCTTTTTCACCATAGCCTTCTATGAGCTTCCAAATATCCCTTTGCCAATTCCACAAGAACAGCCTTAGCGAAAGGCTTCTTAAAGGGAAAGATGTAACTCTGTGAGATGAATTAACAGAACACACAGCAGTTTCTCAGAAAGGGTCTTTCCTGTTTTGAACGGAAGATATTTCCTTTTTCACCATAGCCGTCTATGGGCCTCCAAATATCAATTTGCGAATTCCACAAGAACAGCCCTAGCGAAAGGCTTCTGAAGGGAAAGATGTAACTCTGTGGGATGAATTCACAGAACACAGAGCAGTTTCTCAGAAAGCTTTTTTCCAGTTTTGAACGGAAGATATATCCTTTTTCACGGTAGCCCTCTATGGGCTTCCAAATATCCCATTGCCAATTCCACAAGAACAGCCTTAGCGAAAGGCTTCTTTAAGGGAAAGATGTAACTCTATGAGATGAATTAACAGAAAACACAGCAGTTTCTCAGAAAGCGTCTTTCCTGTTTTGAACGGAAGATATTTCCTTTTTCACCATAGCCGTCTATGGGCCTCCAAATATCCCTTTGCCAATTCCACAAGAACAGCCTTAGCGAAAGGCTTCTTGAAGGGAAAGATGTAACTCTGTGAGATGAAATCACAGAACACAGAGCAGTTTCTCAGAAAGCTTCTTTCCAGTTTTGAACGGAAGATATTTCCTTTTTCACCATAGCCCTCTAGGGGCTTCCAAATATCACATTGCCAATTCCACAAGAACAGCCTTAGCGAAAGGCTTCTTGAAGGGAAAGATGTAACTCTGTGACATGAATTAACAGAACACAGAGCAGTTTCTCAGAAAGCTTCTTTCCAGTTTTGAACGGAAGATATTGGGTTTTTCACCGTAGCCCTCTAAGGGCTACAAATATCACTTTGCCAATTCCACAAGAACAGCCTTAGCAAAGGCTTCTTGAAGGGAAAGATGTAACTCTGTGAATGAATTAACAGAACACAGAGCAGTTTCTCAGAAAGCTTCCTTCCGGTTTTGAACGGAAGATATTTCCTTTTTCACCATAGCCCTCTATGGGCTTCCAAATATCCCTTTGCCAATTGCACAAGAACAGCCTTAGCGAAAGGCTTCTTGAAGGGAAAGATGTAACTCTGTGAGATGAATTCACAGAACACAGAGCAGTTTCTCAGAAAGCTTCTTTCAAGTTTTGAACGGAAGATATTTCCTTTTTCACCATAGCCCTCTACGGCCTTCTAACTACCACTTTGCCAATTCCACAAGAACAGCCTCAGCGAAAGGCTTCTTGCAGGGAAGATGTAACTCTGTGACATGAATTAACAGAACACAAAGCAGTTTCTCAGAAAGCTTCCTTCCACTTTTGAACGGAAGATATTTCCTTTTTCACCATAGCCCTCTATTAGCTTCCAAATATCCCTTTGCCAATTCCACAAGAACAGCCTTAGCGAAAGGCTTCTTGAAGGGAAAGATGTACCTCTGTGAGATGAATTAACAGAACACAGAGCAGTTTCTCAGAAAGCTTCTTTCCAGTTTTGAACGGAAGATATTTCCTTTTTCACCATAGCCCTCTAGGGGCTTCCAACTATCCCTTTGCCAATTCCACAAGAACAGCCTTAACAAAGGCTTCTTGAAGGAAAGATGTAACTCTGTGAGATGAATTCACAGAACACAGAGCAGTTTCTCAGAAAGCTTCTTTCCAGTTTTGAACGGAAGATATTTCCTTTTCACCATAGCCCTCTATGGGGTTCCAAATATCCTTTGCTAATTCCACAAGAACAGCCTTAGCGAAAGGCTTCTTGAAGGGAAAGATGTAACTCTGTGTGATGAATTAACAGAACACAGAGCAGTTTCTCAGAAAGCTTCTTTCCAGTTTTGAACGGAAGATATTTCCTTTTTCACCATAGCCCTCTATGGGCTTCCAAATATCCTTTGCTAACTCCACAAGAACAGGCCTAGCGAAAGGCTTTTGAAGGGAAAGATGTAACTCTGTGAGATGAATTAACAGAACACACAGCAGTTTCTCAGAAAGCTTTTCCTGTTTTGAACGGAAGATATTTCCTTTTCAACATAGCCGCCTATGGGCCTCCAAATATCCTTTGCCAATTCCACAAGAACAGCCTCAGCGAAAGGCTTCTTGAAGGGAAAGATGTAACTCTGTGTGATGAATTAACAGAACACAGAGCAGTTTCTCAGAAAGCTTTTTTCCAGTTTTGAACGGAAG
>JAKFHT010002720.1:0-14030 GCA_023783455.1 Erythrocebus patas | reverse complement strand
CACAAGAACAGCCTTAGCGAAAGGCTTCTTGAAGGTAATGATGTAACTCTGTGAGATGAATTAACAGAACACAGAGCAGTTTCTCAGAAAGCTTCTTTCCAGTTTTGAACGGAAGATATTTCCTTTTCACCATAGCCTCTATGGGCTTCCAAATATCACATTGCCAATTCCACAAGAATAGCCTTAGCGAAAGGATTCTTGAAGGAAAGATGTAACTCTGTGAGATGAATTAACAGAACACAGAGCAGTTTCTCTGAAAGCTTCTTTCCAGTTTTGAACGGAAGATATTTCCTTTTCACCATAGCCCTCTATGGGCTTCCAAATATCACTTGCCAATTCTAAAAGAACAATTTTAGCGAAAGGCTTCCTGAAGCGAAAAGATGTAACTCTGTGAGATGAATTGACAGAACACAGAGCAGTTTCTCAGAAGCTTCTTTCCAGTTTTGAACGGAAGATATTTTCTTTTTCACCATAGCCCTCTATGGGCTTCAATATCACTTTGCCAATTCCACAAGAACAGCCTTAGCGAAGAAACCCCATCGCTACTAAAAATAAAAAATTAGCCAGTGGTGGTGCGTGCCTGTAGTCCCAGCTTCTAGGGAGGCTGAGGCAGGAGAAGGGCATGAACCCGGGAGACAGAGCTTGCAGTGAGTCCTATCAGCCTCTTCCTCCTGAATATTCAGAACAGTATCTCACAGGTGTTTCTACTTCCAGTGAAACTGATTGTCATCCTCCTCTCCAAGCAGAAGTTCAAACAATATCACGGGGTGTACACCGCCTGTGATATAGAAATTAACATCGCCTCCCGTGGATATCAGAACAGTCTATTAATCATTAATATTAATAATTATATTAATAATAATAATTATTATTGATATTAATGATCACAAAGTGAGTAAAAATTAATACTGGCTTAAAATTAACGATTAATAATAATTATTATTAATATCACTATTAATGATAATATTTTGATTAGCAATTAATGTGACTTAAATCAATACCCAGTGACGCTGGAATCAAATAATTATTAGTATTAGGAACTAATAATATTATTGGATGACATTAATATTAATAATTAATTGTAAACATGCGTAATCATGTGTTAAAATCATTATCCATCATTCATAATGGTATCCTATGAATTTTAGTATCATTGATAATTATTAAAATCGATCATTGATGATTAATAATCATATTATTATTCCTAATACCACAGGAAGTGTAAACCTACTAGTGATGCTGTTCTTAATATCCAGGGACGGAAAGCAGGATTTTAGTATGAATATCAGTAAGTGTACACCATGACACTGATCCTAATATAAAGGAGGGAGAGTATCACATGACTAAACATAACAATGAGTGGATAGCTACCGTATTCTAATATTGGAAGTTATTAGTCAATATGGCACTGATACAGCTCTTCTGAGATATTATTCCTAGTCTATGAAGAGGATAAACAGTGTTTTAGTGATATTGTAATGACTATCCTAAGAGGATCATACAACAATCGAGCAGGAGGTGTACACCCAGTCTATATTGCTTCTAATATCCACAGAACAGGCTGATATTACTCACAATGTGGCACATGGACATTCAGTTAATCTCAGATCACACACATGTATGATTTAATATCAAAAGATAATATTTAGCATGTGACATTGTAGAATCTGGCTTTAGATGTGCAGGCACATTAGATTATGATATAGTAGGATTAATGAGATTAATGTTAGAATGCAGGCAGCGATAGCCGAGTGGCTTCTGAGCTATGCAGGCAGATCATAGCCGATGGCTTTAATCGCTGCAAGATAGCCACATTGGCTTCTGGGAGCCTGCAGGAGGATATAGAATAATCTGGCTTGGGACAGTGCAGGCATAATCGATCCCAGAGTCTGGCTTGGGAGCCATGGGGTGCAGGCACATCGGGATACAGCCATGGCTGGGAGCATGCAGATCGTAGCCACAGGTGGCTTTAATGTGGCACCGCGATCGGGATCCCAGCCGCCACCCCTGCCCGCCCCTGCTTGAGCCCCATCCAGGCACGATGATCCCAGGCCATGCCCGCCCCTGGCTTGGAGCCCCATGGGGTGCATCGCGATCGGGATCCAGCCGCCAGCCCGCCCCCTGGCTCTGGGAGCATGCAGCGATCATCCCAGCCGCCAGGCCCGTGGCTCAGGATGGTGCACCCCGCGAGATCCCAGCATGCCCGCCCCTGGCTTCTCATGGGGTGCAGGCGCGATCGCTCCCAGCATCGCCCCTGGCTGGGAGCTGCAGCGATCGGGCTCCCAGCACCCGGCCCGCCCCTGGCTCTGGGAGCCCCATCGGGGTGCAGGCAGATCGATCCCAGCCGCCACCGCCCGCCTTCTGAGCATCGCGGGTGCACCCCGCGATCGGGATCCCAGCCACCCCCGGCCCGCCTCTGGGAGCCCCATCGCCGGGGTGCAGGCACCAGCGATCGGGATCCCAGCCGCCACCCCGCCCCCTGGCTCTGGGAGCCTGCAGGCACCCCCGATCGGGATCCCAGCCGCCACCCCGGCCCGCCCCTGGCTTGGGAGCCCCATCGCCGGGGTGCAGGCAGCGATCGATCCCAGCCGCCACTGCCCGCCCCTGGCTTGAGCCCATCGCCGGGGTGCAGGCACCCCGCGATCGGGATCCCAGCCGCCACCCCGCCCGCCCCTGGCTCTGGAGCATCGCGGGGTGCAGGCACCCGATCGGGCTCCCAGCCACCCCGCCCGCCCCTGGCTTGGGAGCCCCATGGGGTGCAGGCACCCCGCGATCGGGCTCCCAGCCGCCACCCCGCCCGCCCCTGGCTTGGGAGCCATGCAGGCACCGCGATCGGGCTCCCAGCCGCCACCCCGCCCGCCCCTGGCTTGGGAGCCCCATCGCGGGGTGCCCCCAGATCGGGCTCCCAGCCGCCACCCCGCCCGCCTGGCTTGGGAGCACTGCAGGCACCCCCGATCGGGATCCCAGCCACCCCCCGCCCGCCTCTGGCTTGGGAGCCCCATCGCAGGCACCCCGATCGGGATCCCAGCCGCCACCCCGCCCGCCCCTGGCTCTGAGCATCGGGGTGCAGGCACCCCACGATCGGGCTCCCAGCCGCCACCCCTGCCCGCCCCTGGCTCTGGGAGCCCCATCGCCGGGTGCAGGCACCCCGCGATCGGGCTCCCAGCCACCCCGCCTGGCTTGGGAGCCCCATCGCAGGCACCGCGATCGGGATCCCAGCCGCCACCCCGGCCGCCCCTGGCTGGGAGCCATGGGGTGCAGGCACCCCGCGATCGGGCTCCCAGCCGCCACCCCGGCCCGCCCTGGCTGGGAGCCCCATCGGGGTGCAGGCACCGCGATCGGGCTCCCAGCCACCCCTGCCCGCCCCTGGCTGGGAGCCCCATCGGGGTGCACTCGCGATCGATCCCAGCCGCCACCCCGCCCTGCTCTGGCCCATCGCCGGGGTGCAGGCACCCCGCGATCGTCCCAGCCACCCCGCCCGCCCCTGGCTCTGGAGCCCCATCGGCAGGCAGCGATCGGGCTCCCAGCCGCCACCGCCCGCCCCTGGCTCTGGGAGGGGCAGGCACCGATCGATCCCAGCCGCCACCGCCCGCCTGGCTCTGGGAGCATCACGGGGTGCAGGCACCCCGCGATCGATCCCAGCCACCCTGGCCCCTGGCCTCAGCAGGGTGCAGGCACCCCGCGATCGGGCTCCCAGCCGCCACCCCTGCCCGCCCCTGGCTCTGGGAGCCCCATCGCCGGGGTGCAGGCACCCGCGATCGGGCTCCCAGCCGCCACCCCGCCCGCCCCTGGCTTGGGAGCCCCATCGCCGGGGTGCAGGCACCGCGATCGGGCTCCCAGCCGCCACCCCGCCCGCCCCTGGCTTCTGGAGCCCCATCGCCGGTGCAGGCACCGCGATCGGGCTCCAGCCGCCACCCCTGCCCGCCCCTGGCTTCTGGGAGCCCCATCGCTGGGGTGCAGGCACCCCGCGATCGGGCTCCCAGCCGCCACCCCTGCCCGCCCCTGGCTTCTGGGAGCCCCATCGCCGGGGTGCAGGCACCCCGCGATCGGGCTCCCAGCCGCCACCCCGCCCGCCCCTGGCTTCTGGGAGCCCCATGCAGGCACCCACCGCGATCGGGCTCCCAGCCGCCACCCCGCCCGCCCCTGGCTTCTGGGAGCCCCATCGCCTTGGGCTCACAGCCTCTTTCTCATATTGTGAGTAATATCATCTCCACATCTGGAAACTTTCAACTCCTTCTCAGACCATTGTACACCCCTCAATGTGCACACCCTCAGAGGAAGTAACCCCTCTGTATTAGGAGTCCTATCAGCCTCTTCCTCCTGAATATTTAGAACAGTATCTCACAGGTGTTTCTACTTCCAGTGAAACTGATTGTCGATCCTCCTCTCCCAAGCAGAAGTTCAAACAATATCACGGGGTGTACACCGCCTGTGATATAGAAATTAACATCGCCCTCCCCGTGGATATCAGGAACAAGTCTATTAATCATTAATATTAATAATTATATTAATAATAATTATTATTATTGATATTAATGATCACAATAAAGTGAGTTTAATACTGGCTTAAAATTGTAACGATTTGTAATAATAATTATTATTAATATCACTATTAATGATAATATTTTGATATGCAATTAATGTGACTTAAATCAATACCCAGTGACGCTGGGAATCAAATAATTATTAGTATTAGGAACTAATAATATTATTGGATGACATTAATATTAATAATTAATTGTAAACATGCGTAATCATGTGTTTAAAATCATTATCCATCATTCATAATGGTATCCTATGAATTTTTAGTATCATTGATAATTATTAAAATCGATCATTGATGATTAATAATCATATTATTATTCCTAATACCACAGGAAGTGTAAACCTACTAGTGATGCTGTTCTTAATATCCAGGGACGGAAAGCAGGATTTTAGTATGAATATCGCAGTAAGTGTACACTCAGCGGGTGACACTGATCCTAATATAAAGGAGGGGAGAGTATCACATGACTCCAAACATAACAATGAGTGGATAGCTACCCAGTAATATTACTCCTAATATTCCCGGAAGACGCCTATGCTATTAGTCCTAATATGGCACTGAGGGTACAGCTCTTCTGAGATATTATTCCTAGTCTATGGAGGGGGAGAAGATAATAATTCGCAGGCAGTGTGCTCCGGCCCAGTGATATTGTAATGACTATCCTGGGAGGGAGAGGATCATACAACAATCTGTACAGCAGGAGGTGTACACCCAGTCTGGGATATTGCTTCTAATATCCACAGAGGGGACAGGCTGATATTACTCACAATGTGGCACAGGGTGGACATTCACCCAGTTATTAATCTCAGTATCACACACACTGTACAACCCCTTGTGACACTCTTCAACACCCCGCGATCGACGCCCAGCCGCCACCCCGGCCACCCCCTGGCTCTGGGAGCCACTGCAGGCACCCCATCGGGCTCCCAGCCGCCACCCCGCCCGCCTGATCGGGAGCCCACTGCCAGCGATCGCCCCGCCACCCCGCCCGCCCCTGGCTTCTGGGAGCCCCATCGCCGGGGTGCAGGCACCCCGATCGGGCTCCCAGCCGCCACCCCGCCCGCCTCTGGCTTCTGGGAGCCCCATCGCTGCAGGCACCCCGCGATCGGGCTCAGCCGCCACCCCGCCCGCCCCTGGCTTCTGGGAGCCCCATCGCCGGGGTGCAGGCACCCCGATCGGGCTCCCAGCCGCCACCCCGCCCGCCCCTGGCTCTGGGAGCCCCATCGCCGGGGTGCAGGCACCCCGCGATCGGGCTCCCAGCCGCCACCCCGCCCGCCCCTGGCTTCTGGGAGCCCCATCGCCGGGGTGCAGGCACCGCGATCGGGCTCCCAGCCGCCACCCCGCCCGCCCCTGGCTTGGGAGCCCCATCGCCGGGGTGCAGGCACCCCGCGATCGGGCTCCCAGCCGCCACCCCGCCCGCCCCTGGCTTCTGGGAGCCCCATCGCCGGGGTGCAGGCACCGCGATCGGGCTCCCAGCCGCCACCCCGCCCGCCTGGCTTGGGAGCCCCATCGCTGCAGGCCCCCGCGATCGGGCTCCCAGCCACCCCGGCCCGCCCCTGGCTCTGGGAGCCATCGCCGGGGTGCAGGCACCCCGCGATCGGGCTCCCAGCCACCCCCGCCCGCCCCTGGCTTGGGAGCCCCACTGCACTCGCGATCGCTCCCAGCCGCCACCCCTGCCCGCCTCTGGCTCTGGAGCCCCATCACTGCAGGCACCCCATCGATCCCAGCCGCCACCCCGCCCGCCCCTGGCTCTGGGAGCTCATCACGGGGTGCAGGCACCCCGCGATCGGGCTCCCAGCCGCCACCCCGCCCCCTGGCTGGGAGCCCTGGGTGCAGGCACCATCGATCCCAGCCACCCCGGCCCGCCCCTGGCTTCTGGGAGCCCCATCGCGTGCAGGCACTTGATCGGGCTCCCAGCCACCCCTGCCCGCCCCTGGCTTGGAGCCCCATCGTGCAGGCACCCCGCGATCGGGCTCCCAGCCACCCCGCCCGCCCCTGGCTTCTGGAGCATCGCCGGGGTGCAGGCACCCCGCGATCGGGATCCCAGCCGCCACCCGCCCGCCTGGCTTCTGGGAGCCATCGCCGGGGTGCAGGCACCCCATCGATCCCAGCAGGCCCGCCCCTGGCTTGGAGCCCCATGCAGGCACCCCACATCGGGATCCCAGCCGCCACTGCCCGCCCCCTGGCTTGGGAGCCCCATCGCCGGGGTGCAGGCACGCGATCGGGCTCCCAGCCGCCACCCCGGCCCGCCCCCTGGCTTCTGGGAGCCCCATCGTGCAGGCACCCCATCGATCCCAGCCGCCACCCCGGCCCGCCTGGCTCTGGGAGCCCCATGGGGTGCAGGCACCGCGATCGGGCTCCCAGCCGCCACCCCGCCCCCTGGCTTCTGGGAGCCCCATCGCTGGGGCAGGCACCCCGATCGATCCCAGCCACCCCGCCCGCCCCTGGCTCTGGGAGCCCCATCGGGGTGCAGGCACGCGATCATCCCAGCCGCCACGCCCCTGGCTCTGGGAGCCCCATCGTGCAGGCACCGCGATCGGGCTCCCAGCCGCCACCCCGCCCGCCTGGCTGGGAGCCCCATCACGGGGTGCAGGCACGCGATCGCTCCCAGCCGCCACCCGCCCGCCCCTGGCTTCTGGGAGCCCCATCGGGGTGCAGGCACCCCGCGATCGGGCTCCCAGCCGCCACCCCGCCCGCCTGGCTTCTGGGAGCCCCATCGCCGGGGTGCAGGCACCCCGCGATCGGGCTCCCAGCCGCCACCCGCCCGCCCCTGGCTTCTGGGAGCCCCATCGCCGGGGTGCAGGCACCCCGCGATCGGGCTCCCAGCCGCCACCCGGCCCGCCCCTGGCTTGGGAGCCCCATCGCCGGGGTGCAGGCACCCCGCGATCGGGCTCCCAGCCGCCACCCCGCCCGCCTCTGGGAGCCCCATCGCCGGGGTGCAGGCACCCCGCGATCGGGCTCCCAGCCACACCCCCCGCCCGCCCCTGGCTTGGGAGCCCCATCGGGGTGCAGGCACCCCGCGATCGGGCTCCCAGCCACCCCGCCCGCCCCTGGCTCTGGGAGCCATCTGCAGGCACACCGGGATCCAGCCCACGCCCGCCTGGCTCTGGGAGCCCCATCGCCGGGGTGGCACCCCCGCGATCGGGCTCCCAGCCGCCACCCCGCCCGCCTGGCTGAGCAGGCACCACATCGATCCCAGCCGCCACCCCTGCCCGCCCCTGGCTCTGGGAGCCCCACTGCACCCCGCGATCGGGCTCCCAGCCGCCACCCCGCCCGCCCCTGGCTTCTGGGAGCCCCATCGCCGGTGCAGGCACCCGCGATCGGGCTCCCAGCCACCCCGCCCGCCCCTGGCTGGGAGCCACCGGGGTGCAGGCACCCCCGCATCGGGCTCCCAGCCGCCACCCCGCCCGCCTGGCTTCTGGGAGCCCCATGGGGTGCAGGCACCGCGATCGGGCTCCCAGCCACCCCGCCCGCCTGGCTCTGGGAGCCCCATCGGGGTGCAGGCACCCCGCGATCGGGCTCCCAGCCGCCACCCGCCCGCCCCTTGGGAGCCCACCGGGGTGCAGGCACCGCGATCGGGCTCCCAGCCGCCACCCCGCCGCCCCCTGGCTGGGAGCCCCATCGGGGTGCAGGCACCCCAATCGGCTCCCAGCCACCCCGCCCCCCCTGGCTTGGGAGCCCACGCTGGGGTGCACGCGATCGGCTCCCAGCCGCCACCCCGGCCCCCTGGCTCTGGGAGCCATGCAGGCACCCCGATCGGGCTCCCAGCCACCCCTGCCCGCCTGGCTTCTGGGAGCCCCAGCCGGTGCAGGCACCCTGGATCGATCCCAGCCGCCACCCCGCCCGCCCCTGGCTTCTGGGAGCTCATCGCAGGCACCGCGATCGGGCTCCCAGCCGCCACCCCGGCCGCCCCCTGGCTCTGGGAGCCCCATCGCCGCAGGCACCCCGCGATCGATCCCAGCCGCCACCGGCCCGCCTGGCTCTGGGAGCTATCGCTGGGGTGGCACCCGATCATCCCAGCCGCCACCCCGCCCGCCCCTGGCTCTGGGAGCCCCAGGGTGCAGGCACCCCATCGGGCTCCCAGCCGCCACCCCGCCCGCCCCTGGCTCTGGGAGCGGGGTGCAGGCACCGCGATCGGGCTCCCAGCCACCCCGCCCGCCCCTGGCTTGGGAGCTCAGGGGTGCAGGCAGCGATCATCCCAGCCGCCACCCCTGCCCGCCCCTGGCTGGGAGCCCCATCGCCGGGGTGCAGGCACCCCGCGATCGGGCTCCCAGCCGCCACCCCGCCCGCCCTGGCTTCTGGGAGCCCCATCGCCGGGGTGCAGGCACCCCGCGATCGGGCTCCCAGCCACCCCACCCGCCCCCTGGCTTGGGAGCCCCATGGGGTGCAGGCACGCATCGATCCCAGCCGCCACCCCGCCCGCCCCTGGCTTCTGGGAGCCCCATATGCAGGCACCCCGCGATCGGGCTCCCAGCCGCCACCCCGCCCGCCTGGCTCTGGGAGCCCCATCGCCGGGGTGCAGCGATCGATCCCAGCCGCCATGCCCGCCCCTGGCTTGGGAGCGCTGGGGTGCAGGCACCGCGATCGGGCTCCCAGCCACCCCGCCCGCCTGGCTGGGAGCCCCATCGCCGGGGTGCAGGCACCGCGATCGGGCTCCCAGCCGCCACCGCCCGCCCCTGGCTTGGGAGCCCCATCTGCAGGCACCGCGATCGGGCTCCCAGCCGCCACCCCGCCCGCCCTGGCTTGGGAGTCGCGGGGTGCAGGCACCCCGCGATCGGGCTCCCAGCCGCCACCCCGGCCCGCCCCTGGCTTCTGGGAGCCCCATCCGGGGTGCAGGCACCCCGCGATCGGGCTCCCAGCCGCCACCGGCCCGCCCTGGCTTCTGGGAGCCCCATCGCCGGGTGCAGGCACCCGCGATCGGGCTCCCAGCCGCCACCGCCCGCCTGGCTGGGAGCCCCATCGCCGGGGTGCAGGCACCCATCGGGCTCCCAGCCACCCCGCCCGCCTCTGGGAGCCCCATCGCCGGGGTGCAGGCACCCAGCGATCGGGCTCCCAGCCGCCACCCCGGCCCGCCCCTGGCTTGGAGCCTGGGTGCAGGCACCCATCGATCCCAGCCGCCACCCCGCCCGCCCCTGGCTCTGGGAGCCCCATCGCTGCACCCCCGCGATCGGGCTCCCAGCCGCCACCCCGGCCCGCCCCTGGCTTCTGGGAGCGCCGGGGTGCAGGCACCCGCGATCGGGCTCCCAGCCGCCACCCCGCCCGCCCCTGGCTGGCCCCATGGGGTGCAGGCACCCCGCGATCGGGCTCCCAGCCGCCACCCCGCCCGCCCCTGGCTTGGGAGCCCCATCGCCGGGGTGCAGGCACCCCGATCGGGCTCCCAGCCGCCACCCCGCCCGCCCTGGCTTGAGCGGGGTGCAGGCACCCCGCGATCGGGCTCCCAGCCGCCACCCCGCCGCCTGGCTCTGGGAGCCCCATCGTGCAGGCACCCCGCGATCGGGCTCCCAGCCGCCACCCCGCCCGCCCCTGGCTTCTGGGAGCCCCATCGGGGTGCAGGCACCCCGATCGATCCCAGCCGCCACCCCGCCCGCCCCTGGCTTCTGGGAGCCCCATCGCCGGGTGCAGGCACCGCGATCGGGCTCCCAGCCACCCCGCCCGCCTCTGGCTTCTGGGAGCCCCACCGGGTGGCACCGCGATCGATCCCAGCCGCCACCCCGCCCGCCCTGGCTGGGAGCCCCATCGCGGGGTGCAGGCACCTCGCGATCGGGCTCCCAGCCGCCACCCCGGCCCGCCCTGGCTGGGAGCCCCATCGTGCAGGCACCCCGCGATCGGGCTCCCAGCCGCCACCCCGCCCGGGCCTGGCTTCTGGGAGGCAGGCACCCCGCGATCGGGCTCCCAGCCACCCCGCCCGCCTGGGAGCCCCATGGGGTGCAGGCACCGCGATCGGGCTCCCAGCCACCCCGGCCCGCCCTGGCTTCTGGGAGCCCCATCGCGGGGTGCAGGCACCCCGCATCGGGCTCCCAGCCACCCCGGCCGCCCCTGGCTCTGGGAGCCCCATCGGGGTGCAGGCACCCCGATCGGGCTCCCAGCCACACCCCGCCCGCTGGCTCTGGGAGCCCCATCCGGGGTGCAGGCACCGCGATCGGGCTCCCAGCCGCCACCCCGGCCCGCCCCTGGCTTCTGGGAGCCCCATCAGGCACCCGCGATCGGGCTCCCA
The DNA here is from genome assembly GCA_023783455.1 of Erythrocebus patas. NCBI lineage: Eukaryota > Metazoa > Chordata > Mammalia > Primates > Cercopithecidae > Erythrocebus > Erythrocebus patas. The sequence continues at coordinate 3,270 of JAKFHT010002720.1, read as the reverse complement.
GCCGCCACCCCGCCCGCCTGGCTCTGGGAGCGCCGGGGTGCAGGCACCCCGCGATCGGGCTCCCAGCCGCCACCCCGCCCGCTCTGGCCCATGATCGAGGCACCCCGCGCGATCGGGCTCCCAGCCGCCACCCCGCCCGCCTGGCTTCTGGAGCCCCATCCGGGGTGCAGGCACCGATCGGGCTCCCAGCGCCACCCCGGCCCGCCCCTGGCTCTGGGAGCCCGGGGTGCAGGCACCGCGATCGGGCTCCCAGCCACCCCGGCCCGCCCCTGGCTGGGAGCCCCATCGCCGGGGTGCACCCCGCGATCGGGCTCCCAGCCGCCACCCCGCCCGCCCCTGGGAGCTGGGGTGCAGGCACCCCGCGATCGGGCTCCCAGCCGCCACCCCGGCCCGCCCCTGGCTTCTGGGAGCCCCATCGCGGTGCAGGCACCCCGATCGGGCTCCCAGCCGCCACCCCGCCCGCCTCTGGGCCCCATCCGGGGTGCAGGCACCCCGCGATCGGGCTCCCAGCCACCCCGGCCCGCCCCTGGCTGGGAGCCCCATCGGGGTGCAGGCACCCCGATCGGGCTCCCAGCCGCCACCCCGGCCGCCCCTGGCTTGAGCCCCATCCGGTGCAGGCACCAGCATCGATCCCAGCCGCCACCCCGCCCGCCTGGCTCTGGGAGCCCCATCGCCTGCAGGCACCCCGCGATCGGGCTCCCAGCCGCCACCCCGCCCGCCCCTGGCTTCTGGGAGCCCCATCGCCGGGGTGCAGGCACTCGCGATCGGGCTCCCAGCCACCCCCGCCCGCCTGGCTGGGAGCCCCATCGTGCAGGCACCCCGCGATCGGGCTCCCAGCCGCCACCCCCGCCGCCCCTGGCTCTGGGAGCCCCATCGGGGTGCACCCCGCGATCGGGCTCCCAGCCGCCACCCCGGCCCGCCCCTGGCTTCTGGGAGCCCCATCGCCGGGGTGCAGGCACCGCGATCGGGCTCCCAGCCACCCCCGCCCGCCCCTGGCTCTGGGAGCCCCATCGCTGCAGGCACCGCGATCGGGCTCCCAGCCGCCACCCCGGCCCGCCCCTGGCTTATCCGGGGTGCAGGCACCCCGCGATCGGGCTCCCAGCCACCCCCGCCCGCCCCTGGCTTGGGAGCTCGGGTGCAGGCACCCCGCGATCGGGCTCCCAGCCGCCACCGGCCGCCCCTGGCTCTGGGAGCCCCATCGGGGTGCAGGCACCCCGCGATCGGCTCCCAGCCGCCACCCCTGCCGCTGGCTGGAGCATCGCCGGGGTGCAGGCACCCCGATCGGGCTCCCAGCCGCCACCGCCCGCCTGGCTGGGAGCCCCATCGCCGGGGTGCAGGCACCCCGCGATCGGGCTCCCAGGCCACCAGCCCGCCCCTGGCTGGGAGCCCCACCGGTGCAGGCACCCGCGATCGGGCTCCCAGCCGCCACCCCGCCCCTGGCTTCTGGGAGCCCCATGGGGTGCAGGCACGATCGGGCTCCCAGCCACCCCGGCCCCTGGCTGGGAGCCCCATGGGGTGCAGGCACCGCGATCGGGCTCCCAGCCGCCACCCCGCCCGCCCCTGGCTGGGAGCCCCATCGCCGGGGTGCAGGCACCCCGCGATCGGGCTCCCAGCCGCCACCCCGCCCGCCCCTGGCTGGGAGCCCCATCGCCGCAGGCACCAGGGCTCCCAGCCGCCACCCCGGCCGCCTGGGAGCCCCATCGCCGGGGTGCAGGCACCCCGCGATCGGGCTCCCAGCCGCCACCCCGGCCCCTGGCTGGGAGCCCCATCGGGGTGCAGGCACCGCGATCGGGCTCCCAGCCGCCACCCCGCCCGCCCCTGGCTGGGAGCCCCATGCAGGCACCCCGCGATCGGGCTCCCAGCCACCCCGCCCGCCTGGCTTGGGAGCATCCGGGGTGCAGGCACCCCGATCGGGCTCCCAGCCGCCACCCCGCCCGCCCCTGGCTTCTGGGAGCCATCGCCGGTGCAGGCACCCCGCGATCGGGCTCCCAGCCACCCCGCCCGCCCTGGCTGAGCCCCATCGTGCAGGCACCAGCGATCGGGCTCCCAGCCGCCACCCCGGCCCGCCCCTGGCTGGGAGCCCCATGCAGGCACCCCGCGATCGGGCTCCCAGCCACCCCGCCCGCCCCTGGCTGGGAGCCCCATCGCTGGTGCAGGCACCCCGCGATCGGGCTCCCAGCCGCCACCCCGCCCGCCTGGCTGGGAGCCCCATCGCAGGCACCGCGATCGGGCTCCCAGCCACCCCGCCCGCCCCTACTGGGAGCTCATGCAGGCACCGCGATCGGGCTCCCAGCCACCCCGCCGCCTGGCTGGGAGCCCCATCGCCGCAGGCACGCGATCGGGCTCCAGCCGCCACCCCGGCCCCCCTGGCTGGGAGCCCCATCGCCGGGTGCAGGCACCGCGATCGGGCTCCCAGCCGCCACCCCCGCCGCCCCTGGCTTCTGGGAGCCCCATCGGTGCAGGCACCCCGATCGGGCTCCCAGCCGCCACCCGCCCGCCCCTGGCTGGGAGCATCGCCGCAGGCACCCGCGATCGGCTCCCCGCCACCCCGCCCGCCCCTGGCTGGGAGCCCCATGGTGCAGGCACCCCGATCGGGCTCCCAGCCGCCACCCGCCCTGGCCTGGGAGCCCCATCGCCGGGTGCAGGCACCGCGATCGGGCTCCCAGCCGCCACCGCCCGCCCCTGGCTGGGAGCCCCATCGCGCAGGCACCGCGATCGGGCTCCCAGCCACCCCGCCCGCCCCTGGCTGGGAGCCCCATCGCCGGGGTGCACCCCATCGGGCTCCCAGCCACCCCGCCCGCCCCTGGCTTCTGGGCCCCATCGCGATCGGGCTCCCAGCCACCCCGCCCGCCTGGCTGGGAGCCCCATCGCCGGGTGCAGGCACCAGCGATCCCCAGCCACCCCGGCCCGCCCCTGGCTGGGAGCCCCATCGCGGGGTGCAGGCACCGATCGGGCTCCCAGCCACCCCGGCCCGCCCCTGGCTGGGAGCTGGGGTGCAGGCACCCAGCGATCGGGCTCCCAGCCACCCCGCCCGCCTGGCTTCTGCGCAGTGCAGGCACCCCGCGATCGGGCTCCAGCCGCCACGCCCGCCCCTGGCTGGAGCCCCATCGGGGTGCAGGCACCGCATCGGGCTCCCAGCCGCCACCCGCCCGCCCCTGGCTTCTGGGAGCCCCGGGGTGCAGGCACGCGATCGGGCTCCCAGCCGCCCGCCCGCCCCTGGCTTCTGGGAGCCCCATCGCCGCAGGCAGCGATCGGGCTCCCAGCCGCCAC
>JAKFHT010002719.1:0-14033 GCA_023783455.1 Erythrocebus patas | reverse complement strand
CCTATGGAAAACAAATATCCAAAAAACTAGAAAGAAGCTATCTGTGAAACTGCTTGATGTGATTCATCTCACAGAGTTAAACTTCTTTTGATTCAGCAGGTTGGAAACACTCTTTTGTAGAATCTGAAGGACATTTGAGCCCATTGAGGCCCAGGGAAAACAGAATATCCCAGATAAAACTAGAAAGAAGCTATCTGTGAAACTGCTTTGTGATGTGTGGATTCATCTCACATTTCTTGATTCTTCAGTTGGAAACACTTTTGTAGAATCTGTGAAGGACATTTAAATTGAGGCCTATAGGAAAACAAATATCCAGATAAAAACTAGAAGAAGCTATCTGTAAACTGTTTGATGTATTCACACAGAGTTAAACTTTCTTGATTCAGCAGTTGGAAACACTTTTGTAGAATCTGCAAAAGACATTTCAGCCATTGAGCTGGGAAAAAAAAATAGTAGCACAATCAAGCTCACTGAAGCTTTGAACTCCTGGGCTCAAGTGATCCTCCTGCTTCAACCTCCTAAGTAACTAGGACCACAGGGTATGCCACCATGCCTGGCTAACTTTTGTATTTTTGTAGAGATGGGGTCTCCTATGTTGCCCAGGTGATCCTCTCACCTTGCCTCCCAAAGTGCTGGGATTACAGGCATGAGCCACCATGCCTGGCCACCATATAAAATATTTAACACAAGTTGGATGATAGGTCTAAATGTAAGAGCTGAACTATGAAACTTCTAAAAGAAAATCTAAGACAAAACATTTAGTCAAAGATTTCTAAGGTAAGACAAAAGGACAAAGAAAATTGATAAATTGAAATTCATCAAAATTAAGCACACCTATCGGACCAGTCATCTATTCAAATCTACCCTTCTATTCCCTGCTTTGTAATAGTGAGGTTGCGTCCTATATTTATTGGCCAGCTAGGAACGCCACGTTTTGTCAGTAGAGGGCACTAGAGTAACATTGCAAGATGATAGCAACAGGAACTTTTAGGGTGAAGAAAATGCTATGTGCTGTTAAAATGAAATAATTAACAATTCAGTACCCTAATTCCCCAAGCCACATTTCAAGTGCTCTATAGCCAATGTAGTTCATGACTACCACATTGGACAAACCAGATACAGAATATTTCCATTATTACCAAAAGTTCTATTAACCTCTGCTCTATATCTATTATGTTGATGAAGTACATGGCTGTATACATTTGTCAAAACTTATCAAATTGTTTGCTCAGAATGAGATAATTTTGTATGTAAATTAAACTTCAATAAGAATTTAGCAAAGTACTATTATTCTTTGATTAAACAGTCTCATCTAGGGTTTTAGTAATTTTCATCATTGAAACTGCACCATTAAATAAAAGCCTTGCAAACATCAATGTGTCTCCCTCTCAATGCCCTGCTTTTTTTTTGCTTTTTGAGCCAGAGGCAAACAGTGCTGTAGTGTTTACAGTTTTGTATTTAACATTTTATTCTGAGTTTCCATTTTTAAACTAGGATTTTTCAACTCTTATCTTACTTTAGAAAATTAACATTGCATTCTTTGGAGATTTAAACAATTTTGTAACCATTTTTTTTCATGTTGTTCATGAAATTTAGTATTCTAGGAGAACTGCCAACCATTTAAAAATGTTTTTCCAAGGTGGTTTAAATAATTATTAAAAATTATTTGATGCATAAAATAAAATATTCTTATCTAGTGCAACTCCCAGATGCTAGATGATTGTCTTTTCAGAAAAATAGCTTGTGAATGAGAAAAATCATGGAGGCACCTCCATGGCGGGGATAAGATGGGCAGAAACCATGTCAATTGTTTAATAAATTGAGTCTTGAGCATCTGAGTAGTACCTGATACTTGATGCATTTCTGTTGAATAACTGAATGAACAAATGAATTCAAGTATCAGGGGAAGTTGGTGATTGGTTTTAGATTTTGTAAACATGGTGTATCTCACCAGCAAAGAACAGAAGAGAATTGGGGAAATGCATAGCTATTCTTTATCATTTGCTGAGATACTTCCTCCGAATTTCTTTTCACTGAGTATTGGGGCCAATTTCCTAATTTCAAACTCTATTTACTATAGCAAAGGGCAGGAGGATGGCAAGTTCTAGACATTTAAATGAGCAAATAATTAAGCTTTTCTGCAGGTGTGTAGTTTAAGCACTTGAAGTAGACAATTTGAAGTGCTACAATGGGGACTCCTATCCAGCTACTTGCCAACTTCTTTTCCTGGATGTCTTCACTGTCAATGTGCTTAAATCTGAATACTTCCTTTTCTCCTAACTACACTTCCTTTTCCCTAACTCCCTTTCCTGGTCTGCTTTATACATCTTTGTGAGAAGAACTATTTACCAGCCACAGCCAGAAACCAGGAGTTATTAGACTCCTCTTGCTTTCTCACCTTCTAGAGCCAATTAATTGCCTAATCCTTGTTAATGCATTAAAAACAGGATTGCCACTAGTTGTATCCAGAAATATCACTGGGGTGGATGGAAGTGGGAAGAACAGGCAAAGAACCTGGTGTAGAAGAGGTGTCTTCCTTTGGAAGAGTCTCAAATGTGGCCTGATGGTTGTTAAGATTATGATCAACTTTTAGAGAAATAATGTGAAGTCAAGACCATGATATTACAAAGTAGTTGGAGTGACAGGCCTCTTTTACTTGTAATATTTCCTAAGCAGCCACTGACAGAAACATAGACTATGTCACAGGTTTATTCTCTCTCTTTTAACCTCATATAGTTAATTTTTGTTTTGTTTTCAGCAGTGGGAATATTTAAGATGTACTCTCCTGGCAAATTTCAATTGTATATTATTACTAACTTTGCTAGAATCTCTTTATTAGACTCTTATGCCTCTAGTCCTACTTATTTCAATTCTTTCCCCATCTTGATGTCAGAGTCATCCTTCTGAAACTAAATCTGCATTTATTATCTGCTCAAAAACCTGAGGAGGCAGTCTGTCCGTTCTCAGATCTCAGACTCTGTGCTGGGAGAACCACTACTCTCCGAATTGTACACTTTAAATAGGTGAATCATAAAGTATGTGAATTATATCTTAATAAAACTGTTAAATGAAAATTTAAAATAACTTTAGTGACTTACACAATAAAATCTAAACTAGTCCTACTCCACCCTGCTCTCTGTGCAGAGTCTCAGGCTCAGAAATCTCTCCTCACTACTCCACAGATTATGAAATGCATCCTGACTCAATGTTTTGTCCACATGCTGATAGAGTTTGAATATTTGTGTCCTCCAAATCTTATGTTGAAATTTGATCACCAATGTTAGAGGTGGGGACTGGTGAGGGTGTTTGGATCATGAAAGCGGATCCCTTATGAATGGGTTGGTGCCATCTTTGAGGTAATGAGTGAGCTCTTGCTCTGTTAGTTCCCATGAGATTTGATTGTTAAAAAGAACATAGCACTTTCCTTCTCTCTTTCAATCTCTCTCCTCTCCTTCTCCTCCTCCTCTCTTGCCATGTGACAAATCTTCTCCCTTTGCCTTCTGCCATGATTGGAAGCTTCCTGAGGCCTTACCAGGAGCAGATACTGGTGCCATGCTTCTTTTGCAGCCTGCAGAATGGTAAGCCAAATATACTTCTTTTCTTTGTAAATAACCCAGCCTCAGGTACTCTTCTATAGCAATACAAATGGATTAAGACACTGTCCCTGATGATCCAGACTGCTCCATGTGTGCAATTGACTCCTGCTCATGCTGCAGCTTCCCTTTGCTCAGAATGTCTTTCCCAGTGGCCCTTTTCTTCTGAGGTCCACCACGGACACACCTACTCATCTTCCAAGTCTAGTCACTAGTCACCTACATTTCAAAACCTTTATGTAACCACATGAATGTGTCATGAGGCCTTTCTTGCCAGGCTGAATCTACCACTTCCTCTTTTGCACTCTTCTACACCTGTACAAGCTCTGTCACAGCATCTCTAGAGCCTGTGTGCTTACCTGTTTCTTTCTCCTTTATTAGGCAACTTTTCAATGGTGGAGATATTGCTGTATTATTTTTATTCTACGTCTTCTAATTGCTTGATTCTGGAGCTGTACACACTTGCTAGCCCTTATCTTCCACATACCCAAATCAGAGCTTAAGTGCACAGGTCAGACAGGGTTATCTTGGCCTCACACTTACACCCCGCCCCTGCTGCGCTGTGGTCCTGCATATTCTAATGGTTGCAGAGACTCTCTTTCCAGATTATTTCTCCAAATGCTAAGCCCAAATATTGACTTCTGACCCATGCCACTATACTTTTGGCTGTGCTGTGCAGCCTGAATGGCCCCTGTTGTCCTTGTACCTCTGAAAGTTGACTGCAGCCTGTGTACTGGACTGTGAGCCTTGCCAGGTTTCTCCAGTTTAACTTGAGAACTCAAACTCAAATTCTGCTTTGCTTTAAGATGTATGAGACCCAGGTCCCAGCCTGTGATCTGCCTAAGCTGTCCCAATTCAGTTCCTGTTTCTGCCCACCTTGATCAGTCTTATCCCAAATTAGCTACATCTTGTATGGTTTCCTCTGACCCTAACCCCACCCTCTCCCGCTGCATAGTTTTCTCTTTTACCCTTAAGACTGTATTAGATACTCTTTGCATGCTGACAGCTTCCTCTGCATTATACCAAGTGCTTATTATAGCACTTCACAGTCTATCTTGTAATTATTGCTTATCTGTGTGTCTCCCTCCCATTGGCCTCTAGACTCACGTTTGTCAACTTTTCCTACTGAGACATGTTATAGATAATTTTTATTTGCTGATACAGCCCCATTGATTTACCCAGATGGTGAGCTGCAGCAAAGACAAGATAGTATGTGGATTATTTGTAGTTTATGATTTGTAACTCTAGCTCTTTAATCCTACTAAATAATGTGTATCACAATGACAGTAAGTGACTACAAAGTTATAAGTACAATAATCTGTTTTTATAGCAAATTTTAGAAAGTAAACATTTCATCAACTTTAGTACTTTGTTATTAATAGCAAATTACTTGTGCTAGCCTTCAAGATGGCGGTACCACACGACCGTGTCATTAGGGCATTCTTGCCAGATCCTGAGTTCTAAGAGCTGGAGTTATATCACATTTGTCACTGTAAACCCAGCATCTCACACAGTTTCTGACAATAGCAGGCACTCGGTATATGTTTGTTTAATTGGTGGCTGGTTGGTGAACTATGAAATGAGATTTATTTTAAAATTCCTGGGTTTGCTTAAACACCAGGAGACTGAGGCTATCTCCAACTGTGTAAAGGCAGCTTCTACATCCAGAGTCCTTTAGAATTCAGTATCCTTTTACAATAAGGCCATGATAGAGGTGACTGTTCTGGACAAGTAATATACAAAATAGCTAATGGGTTGGTACCTTCCTGGAATGTTACTTTACACACTAATTAATGGTTTCTAGTCTGGTATTGTGGATGTCTTTTGAGTATCTATATGTAATTGACAAGGTGAACCCATGAATCTGTTTCTCAGCTTTTCTGTCAGATGCTCACATCATAGTACTTTTAGGGTATTAGTACTACAAGGAGCTCACAATTTCAAATAGCCCAGTGGAAACCACGTCTGTCTTACAGATTATGATTCATACTGTGTTCACTACTGTGTTCACTACCTCGCTACTATCTAACCTGTGATTTGTCCTAATCACTCTGTTTTGCTGAACCTTTGAAATGGGAGTTGAACAAATAATCTCTAATGTCCTCATTGACTCTAAAAATCTTGATTCTAACAAATGTTGGAAGAATTTAGGAAGTAACTAGATGATTAATCTGTTCAGACTGCTATAATAAAATACCATAAACCAGGTATCTTATAAACAACAGTAATTTCTCACATTTCTGGAGGCTGGGAAGTCAAGATCAAAGCACCAGCAGATTCCATGTCTGGTGAGGCCTGTTTCATAGATGGCACCTTCTCATTGTGTTCTCACATGGTAGAAAGGATGAACTAGGTCTCTTGGGACTCTTTTACAAGAGCACTAATCCCATTCATGAGACCTCCATTCTTATGACCTAATCTTTTCCCAAAGGCCCCACCTCTTACTACTGTCGCATTGAGGATTAAGTTTCAACATATGAATTTTGAGAGGACACAAACATTCATACCATAGCACTCCATAAAATAGGAATAGAATATTATAAAGATTGGTCCAAATCTTTCTGTACCTTTCCAAGGAGGAAAGGCTGCTGCCGCAGCCCCCAGAATACAGGAGATATTGGCTTGTTGTCCATTCCTACACAAGATGGGCGCCTCGTCTGTTGGGGGGAAAGTGAGGTAATTACTACCAGGACTCCAGATTTACCACATGGCTGGTGTATATGAATTGTGTCTTGGGGTAGCTCTGTGAAAAGAGCCAGATATGATACTTAGGGAAGTGTATTAGATTTGGATTACAGTTTAGACTGAGCAGTATCTCTTCTGACATTTAAGATTCATAAGGCTCTTGGCATCCGCATCAGTATTAACATTTGTGAGGGGTTACCCTGCCTCATTCGAAAGAGTGATATGATGAGATCTGAGCCTAGCGGGAAGATTAACTTCTTACAGGAGGAAGGATACTTCTTCCATTGCAACAGGTATTGACACAAGCAGGTTTTATATATGGAAGTGAGAAGGTGAGGGAATTTCCATTGAATGACATCTCTTTTCTCAGGAAGTATGAGTCAAGGTCATCAAGTATGAATGAAAAGGAGATGGGGTGTAGAAGTTTTTTGGAGAGGGAGAGGTAGGAAATAATTGTCTTAGGGAGTGGGAAAGTGACCTTATTGGATAAACATAATAGATGTTCCAGGAAGTATTGTGTGCCCATTAGAGATTTGTATTAGTGAGCTTAAGATTATTTTCCCTAGCATTATTCAAAACACAAGTGAGTATTCAGGTTCAACCAGGGTTTTGTTAGGATAGTACACTGGAAGGAGAGAGCATCCGGGGAATGATAGTAATGATGGACCATAGTATCTAAGGTTGGAAAAGAGGTAAGTGGACCAGACACAGTGGCTCACACCTGTAATCCCAGCACTTTGGGAGGTTGAGGTGGGCGGATTGCCTGAGGTCAGGAGTTCAAGACCAGCCTGGCCAACATTGTGAAACCCCATCTCTACTAGAAATAGTAAAATTAGCGAGCATGGTGGCACACTCCTGTAATCCCAAGTACTCGGGGAACTGCTTGAACCTGGGAGGCAGAAGTTGCAGTGAGCCAAGATCGTGCCACTGCACTCCAGCCTGGGTGACAGAATGAGACTCTGTCTCAAAAAGAAAAAAAAAAAAGGTAAATGAAGACAGGAGTTGGGTGTATGTCAGCAACAGATAGATGGTGGTCTAGGTGGAAAAGTGTAGCGGTGGAGTGAGTGGTTAATAGAATAAGCAAGCTCAAAGAAATAGAAGGTGGTGACCAGAAATGGGATGTTTGAAACTGATTATGGAGGTGATAATGACAGGACCCATAGTGTGGTTATGGGAATGGCTGGCTGAGACTGTGAAAGAAACAGTCTTGAAATTGAAGTGGCTAGGAAATTGAAACACTGGGGTGTGTGATGGGTCAACCATGTGGATGTTGTCCTCACTAAAAATGATGACAGAGTGGGGATGATAAGGAAGACTCTGGTCTAGAATCCAGGATCTAATCCTGTCAAAGAAAGAAGGAGTAACTGAGAAATTAAATGGTAGCATTGAGGAGGTAGGCGGCTGGTATAGCTGGCCTGTATGAGTTTCAGAGCTTTAGCAGGAAGCTCTGTAGGAAAAGAAGAATGTTTTGAAGTTGCAATGGGAAACATGAAGGATAATTCACCTTCTAACCATGTATGTGTATGTATGTGCATGTGTATGTGTATGTGCATGTGTATGTGTATGTGAGATGCTGGGTAGGGCGTGTGGGTGGGGTGGGGAGGTTGCAGTGACTGGCCTCTACTTGAGCAGGTTGCAGAGGAAGCAATGTTCTCAGTAGATATTTAAGGCAAGAGGAGAAAGGAATGTTCAGAGAAGCTATTAAAGATACAGAATTTATTGATTAGGAATGTTAGAAAATGCAAGAGGAACATTTGGAAGGAAGGTGGGGTGGAGTGCTGAGACCAGATTTAGAGACATACCAGTGTGGGAAAACTGATGGCCATGGAGAAGCTGCAGACTCAAAAGATGAAAGATAGAATAAAGATATGAAGTATCCACTCAGAAAGGCCAAGAGAGTCTCAGGACAGTTTTCTTAGTGATAAGGCATCTCAGGAGCTTTCCTTTTCTGAACATTAAAATTGTGGAAGCTTTCAGGTGAGAGGAGGAGTAAGCAAGCTTCTGGGGTCCAAACCTATATTCAAGTTATAATGATGAACTTACAGTTCAGGTAGACCCTTTAAAATAACTGTGCTGGTAGAAACAGCTGAGCCCAGAGACAGAGAAAGCATTGGCAACTGGGGACTACCTAATGATGCATGATAATGGCTTGAAAAAAATCACCGTCTTTTTCCTCCACCAGAGTTCTTCACCTGGTCTAGGTTATCTGGAGAAAATTAATAACTTTCATTAAATTCTCAAAGTAGTCCTTGAGCCCCAAAGATTACCAATCACTGATCTACATGATCCATTGAGCGGTGAATTTCTCTTTTCTGAATTAACTGAAATTTATACTGGATTTCCCAAACTTTTTATCATCACTTGGACAAAACTTTAACCTTTAGTTTACATAATTGAGTTCTCTGTAAACTCTTGTTATAGTATAATGAGAAATACTATACAGAGAAACCTTAGTAATTTTCCATAATTACTAAGAGAGCCTTTACAATGTATTGCACTTCATAAATTGGTGAACAAATAGAGACATGGTAAACAGACAAGGGTATGCTGTTCCTGTGAATACTCTTGATTGCGTAATAAAAAGTCATTATAAACTACATGGAATGTGCATTACTGGTTTGAATAGTGCTCTACAGAACAAACACCTCATTAACAGATTGGTGATAATTCTGACCTGCAGAAGGGGTTTATCTTTGCATTAAAAATGTGTTTGATATAGATATTAATGCTGTAAATAAGGGAAAGGAAATAATAAATAAGGAAGTTGATAGCTTATTCTAATGAAGTCCCTAGTCCAAAAGCTATTTTCAAGCATTTGGACAACCGCACTTGTAATATTTGAATAATATCAATGAATATGTTAATGAAAATTATTTGTTAAAGAACTCAAAATTTTTTTTTCGTATTTATTCACTCATGAACAATTTCTTTTTTTTTTTTTTTTTTTTTTGAGGCGGAGTCTCGCTCTGTCGCCCAGGGTGGAGTGCAGTGGCTGGATCTCAGCTCACTGCAAGCTCCGCCTCCGGGTTCACGCCATTCTCCTGCCTCAGCCTCCCAGTAGCTGAGTAGCTGGGACTACAGGCGCCGCCACCTCGCCCAGCTAGTTTTTGTATTTTTTAGTAGAGGGGGGTTTCACCGTGTTGCCAGGATGGTCTCGATCTTCTGACCTCGTGATCCACCCGTCTCGGCCTCCCAAAGTGCTGGGATTACAGGCTTGAGCCACCGCGCCCGGCCCACTCATGAACAATTTCAAAGAACTGCAACTCTGCTTCACTCTCCAGCGTCAGCGATGTGACTGCAGGTCTGCATACTCTGAGCCTCAGACTTGCCCTCCCGCTAGTCAACATCAATTTCATTTAATCCAATACTAGGTTTTTCTTTCCTTTCCAATCCATGGATATCAAAATAGGCAGGAATTATAGTCTCAGAGACTATTTGAACACAGATACTTAGGCTTGTGAGTTATTGAAACTAGTAATTTCCTTTGGTTTGTGATAATTTCAGGTGACTTGAAATAATTAAATGATGGTTGAAAAAACTGTATTGGTAGAAACAGCTGAGGTCAGACACTTTTTAAGATAAGAGTTCATTTTTCTATTCTCAGAACAATGGAAAATAAATAAACTTATATAATATCGTAAGTAAAAATAAAATCTGAAATACAAGGATGAAACTACCTCTGTAACATGAGCTAGACTGTAAATCCCGTGACAGCAGGGGCCATATCTGTCTATATCCTCAATACCTAGCACGGGGCCTGGCTTATTGTGGGCACTCAGCAAGTATTTTCCAGTGGATGACTAAAATAGAATAAATAATTGACCTATTTTTGATGAATAGAAAATAGTAGTAGTTTGGGGAAACATGGTTATAAGTCTTTTTTTTTGTAACTCAAAGTACATAGTTAAAAACATATTTAAATTAACAGTGTATAGAATTAGAGAGCTTTCTGACTGGTATGCATATTCTTTTTAAAAACTTTTGTGGGTACATAGCAATTGCATATACTTATGGGAACATGATATATTTTGATACAGGCATGCAATGAAGCACATCATGGAGAATGGGGTATCCATCGCCTCAAGTATTGATCCTTTGAATTACAAACAATCCAGTTTTAATATATTAAAGTTATTAAAATATACAATTAAGTTATTATTGACTGTAGTCACTGTGTTGTGCTATCAAATAGTAGGTCTTATTCATTCTTTCTAACTATTTTTTTGGTACCCATAAACCATCCCCACCTTCCTTACCCCCACCGTCCTATTACCCTTCCTGGTCTCTGGTAACCATCCTTCTACTCTCTATGTCCGTAAGTTCAATTGCTTTGATTTTTAGATCCCACACATAAATGTGACGTGCAATATTTGTCTTTATGTTGGTGTGCATTTTCTGATCAATTGTAGTTGATCAGCAATTAGCATAACAGTCCTTACTTACTTACATACAGTTGCAGAAATACCAAATAGTGAAGTAAATCATGGGGCACCAACTGGATTTTATATCCAAAATCTTATGAAAAATAGAAATAATCTATTACAAGTTTATTTCAAGGAAGAATAAGGAAGAAATGCATTTAGGCTTTAGTTATTAGGAATAAAACCTTAAATACATTTTCTTCTTATATGCATTAATTGCATCTGCAACTTGGAGCCACAGGCAATTCTTAAAGACTACATTTTCTTATAGAATTAATATTGGCAGAATTTACAATTTGTTGAATTTCCCAATGTTGATAGAGTCCATATTCCTATGACTTCTTTTCTTTGTTCATGTGGATTTCATCAACAGAAATGTTTTTGGAAAATGTACACAGTAAGCATTTAATACTAAATGGAAAATAAAAAGTGATAAAGAAAAATGATTTTGTGGTTCATTTTTATACTCGAATGTTCTGGTTCATTCATTTAGTAAATATTTATTGAGCATGTACTGTGCTTGGTACTGTCCCAGAACTGCAGATGCAGACAGACACAGTGAAGACCAAGCTCCTGCTTTTGCAGCATTCACAGCCTAGAGTAGCAGAGTCAGCCCTGATGGAGTGCTTACTTGGTGCCACATACTTCTAGTACACGCCCACATATATTATTAAAATTCAACTTTTACTTTATATACATGTGCAGGTTTGTTACATGGGTATATTGCCTCCAGGCAGTGAGCATAGTACCCAATAGGTAGTTTTTCCACCCGCACCTCCCTCCATATCTCCCCGCTCTAGGAGTCTACAGCGTCTGTTGTTCCCATGTTTATGTCCATGTGTGCTCAGTGTTTAGCTCTCATTTATAAGTGAGAACATGAGGTACTTGGTTTTCTCTTTTTGCATTAATTTGCTCACAATTATGGCCTTCAGCTCCATCCGTGTTGCTGTGAAGGACATGATTTCATTCTTTTTTTATGGCTGTGTAGTATTTCATGGTGTATATGTTCCACATTTTCTTTACCCAATCCACTATTGGTGGGTACCTAGGTTGAGTGCATGTTTTTCCTATTGTAAACAACATGGCAATGAAAATATGAGCACATGTGTCTTTTTTGACATATTGAACTATTTTGGGTTGAATGGTGGCTCTGTGTTAAATTATTTGAGAAATCTTCAAACTGCTTTCCACAGTGGCTGAACAATTTACATTTCCACCAACAGTGTATAAGCATTCCCTTTTCTCTGCAGCTTCACCAGTATCTGTTGTTTTTGACTTTTAATAATAGCCCTTCTGATTGGTAATATCACTCATATTAACTCATTTCATCTTCACAAGAGCTCTGTGTAGTAAGTGCTGTTTTTACCCATCCCAATTTTACGGATAAGGAATCTGAAGCTCAGGGAGGTTAAGGTACTTGCCCAAAGTCACACAGTAAATAAAAGTTGATGGGTTCAAACCTAGGTAAATACAGTTGCAGAGTTGTCTCTATGATGTGTTTATGACTATGAGAGAAGTGAAATTGGAACAAAGTTTGATGATGGAACTACAAATGGGCAACTATTTTATTGATGATAAAGGTTTAGAGTAATTTAGTGTCCATTGTCAATCAAAGCTCTTTCACATGTATTGCTTAAATAATTGGTGACTCTCACTAGATTTCAGGTAAAGTTTTGGTGCCAGTAGATAAGGTTCTCAGACTAAATTTTCTCTTTATACTCCACTATGACAATTCTCACTGTCGTGATTGCATTTTCTAAAGCAAGTATGATAATACAGTTTGCCTATATATTTTTCTTTCAGTTTAATTCTAAGGATTTATATTTACTCTTTGCTCCCAATAAAGAGTACATTGAAGGATATAATGTCATCTTAGACATTCCTGAGAAGGTGCTTGCTTGGTGCCAGGCATACTTCTAGTACATCATACACATATATTTTTAAAATTCAACTTTTACTTTAGATACATGTGCAGGTTTGTTACATGGGTATTTTGCATCCAAGCAGTGAGCATAGTACCCAATTGGTAGTTTTTCAACCCACACCTCTTTCCATACCTTCCCCCTCCACTAGTCCATAGTATCTGTGGTTCCTGTGTTTATGTCCATGTGTGCTCAATGTCATTCCTGAGAAGTAATGTCTAAGGGACATTATATAATGTAAGAAGAATTATAGTACATTATACATTACAGTTTTCTTATATAATTATATATTTTATATATAATGTAAATATATAATGTAAGAAGAATTATATAATGGGAGGAAAAGTATTCAGATATATTTTCAAAGGAGTTATATTAAATCCATTTACTATAATACAAAGTTTAAAATCTGATTATGCTTATTTTCACACTCTGACCTGAATCTGAGATTGTGTATTCATTTAATCTATCAAGATATGTAGTTTCAAAACTATGAATAACATACTAGCATTATGACTACAGAAATGAAGAAGGGGTGTTGGACTATTTGGTTGATGTCTAGGTAGCCAATTTGAGTAGATTAAGAGAAGAGAAGATTGAGACTATTTTGAAAAAAAGCAGATTGAAGGCGTCCAAAGACTTCAGTAAAGGTGTGTGAAAGAGAAAGCAAGGCATGGAAGAATATATGTTACATTAGCAAGACGTTGAGTAAATGTCACTAGGATGAAAGGAGTAATCATCATCTTAGATAGGCTTTTTCCAGCTCTGAAATTTCAGAGCAGTTCCTGAAAACAAAGGTTGCTGAAGCAAGAAGCCTGATGCCCCATGTACAACCTCACTCATAACAGAACTGAAGCTCTGGCTGGCCTCTTTCCTTCTTCTGTAATATAAGCAGCTGGGGACTGAGCAGCTGGCAAACTGGACAGGAGGGCTCTGAAATGACTTGTGAGCCTAGACCAAGCTGTCTTTTTCTATTAGTGTTTGGAATATTATTTGATGTCCTTAGTTTTACATTATCTAGCCTTCAATAGATTTTCAAGTGGATGACCTTTAAAGTTCCAGTCCTTTGCCTTGCTGTTCCATGATTGGGCATATTTATGAGGACGAAACTTTAAATCAGTACTTTCACTGCCAGTAAAAGCAGCAGAAATGACAGCAATAAAAGTCTTGGCTTCCATTACTGAATCAATGACCAATCCTTTCATATCCAAGTAAGCTCATGTGACAATAAGCAATGTTCTGTAGCACCATTATCACTAAAGGCCAGCCAGCAATTTCATTATAAAACCTTCTGAGGCAGCTTGTAATTTGGCGTTTTAATTAAACCTCACCAGACCAGATTGCCGGGGAAATTACTGGGAATTTTCCACTGAACTGTCACTCTAAAACAATGTTCTATTACAGATTTGATG